>CM046366.1:15759088-16066588 GCA_025413025.1 Ficus hispida | reverse complement strand
AAGACGGACAACCATCCAAGAAAATCACGTATTTCACCACTGCCGTGCGTAACAGACTCCCCGAGCTAGTCAGATGCTCGTCGCCGGCGATTCCATCACGATGGAGAAAGAAAAACCGGCCAAGTCCCGTCCTCAGCACCATCTGGATCGCGTCCCATCGGCACCGTCGCAATCGCGTCACCCTCCGTCACGATCTCCGTCGTGACTCCGTCTTCTCCGACGGTGGTTGTACCGGTTAGATCTGGAATCAGCTTTGTTTGAGATATCTGTTCGTCGCCGGAAAAAGGACTACTGACTAAAACGCGGAATAAACTTGGTAGGTATATGCGGAAGTTGGGAGAAAATAAAAAGAATCTGCTTTTTTTTTTTTTCCTAACTTCCAAAAAATATGCTATTTTCTTTCATTGGTGTACTAAAATATGTTATTTAGTATTTTCAAAAAAATATGTTATTTAGTACAATTTTCCTTATTTTAATTATGGGAGAGGCTGTGGTAGAGTATCTCTTAGAGACCCTATCGGTAGAGCTCTTTTTTTAACCGTTAGATTTTAATCGAACGGTTGATATATTATACGTATACCATTGTTATCATAGACCTTACCTCATATAAACTTTCCCACCCCAAGTCTTCTCCGCCACCGGCGACCTGTCCACCACCGGCGACCAACGCCGGTGACCCACTCCGACACCGGTGACCCAACCCGATGCCGACGACCCACCTCCGGCACTTTTTCCGGCCGCCAGCGCCCCTTTCTATCTCTTTCCCTTTCTCTCTCTTCCCCTTTCTCTCTCTTCTCTTCTCTCTTCCCCTCTCTCTCTCTCTTCCCCTCTCTCTCTTCCCCACCCCGGCCCCCCAGCCCAGACGGCCCTGACTACCCCAGCACCGGTGACCCTCCTCCGGCCCCAACTCTGGCCGCCGGCGACCCGCCTTTCTCTCTCTCTTCCCCTTTCTCTCTCTTCTCTCTCTTCCCCTCTCTCTCTTCCCCACCCCGGCCCCCCCCCTCAAGCCCCGGCGGCCTCGACACCCCAGCCCAGTCCCCCCTCCCCGTCGGCCCCCGGGCCCCAGCCAACCCGGCACCCCCCTGGCCCCCCCTCGGTGCCCCTATCCCCTCTGCCTCTCTCTTTTCGCTATTGTCGCGATTCGCGAATCGTGACAATCGCGAGAAGAGAGAGGCAGAGGGGGATGGGGGCGCCGGGGGGGCCAGGGGAGTGCCGGGCTGGCTGGGGGTTGGGGGGCCGACGGGGAGGGGGGGATTGGGCTGGGGTGTTGGGGCCGCTGGGGCTTGGGGCCGCTGGGGCTTGGGGCCGGGGTGAGGAAGAGAGAGAGAGGGGAAGAGAGAGGGGAAGAGAGAGAAGAGAGAGAAAGGGGGGTCACCGGTGGCCGGAGTTGGGGCCGGAGGTGGATCGCCGGGGCTGGGGTGGTCGGGGCAGTCGGGGCTGGGGGGACCGGGGTGGGGAAGAGAGAGGGGAAAAGAGAGAGAGAGGGGACGAGAGAAGAGAAGAGAGAGAAAAGGGAAGAAAGAGAAAGGGGCGCCGACGGCAGGAAAAAGTGCCGAAGGTGGGTCGCCGGTATCGGGGTGAGTCGCCGACGTCGGGTGGGTCGCCGGCGTCTGTCGCCAGTGGTGGACAGGTCACCGACGGCGGAGAAGACTTGGAGTGGGAAAGTTTATATGAGGTAAGGTCTATGATAACAATGGTATACCTATAATATATTAACCGTTCAATTAAAATCTAACGGTTAAAAAAAAAAACTCTACCGATAGGATTTCTAGGAGAGGCTCTACCACAGATTGAAAAGTAAATTATACAATTAACGTCCCTAATTCATTAGTCTTTGATGATAAAAAAATTTTCCCCTATAGGTGATATTTAAGGATTTGGTACTTCTATAAGATTTACTATTCTGGTTGAACAAAAACACCATCTAAAAAAGATATGAAAATAATAATTAAAAAAGACGTTTTTTTTTTTTGCTAAATTAAAAAAATGATAATTTTCTGTGTGCTTTGATATAAGCCCCCCGGCTTTTTTTTTTTTTCTTTTTTTCCTAGTCATTGAGTATAATAGATAATAAATTATGAGAAAAGGAACAGTCAGGAAATAACGTATCAACATGATTTATTATCTACGTTACTAAATACAATAAAGAGAAACATCATTAATTGGCAATTCTTCATTTTTTTTCCCACTAAACGAAAGAAGTTAGGGGTAATACCATCACATCTTAATTAATAATCCTCCCAAAATATAAAATAGGGATTCGAATGTCAAATCTCTATCTTAATAAGAGTTTTAAGGAGTGAAGATAAAACATTTTAACTACCCCTCTGGAGATTATTGGTACTTCTATTTGACTTTATATATAGAGGTGGCTCTATATGAGATAAAGACGTGAGCTATGTCGGAGTCATATTGTAGCCCGTGTTTGTATTGAAAATTTTTTTATTGTACATTCCCAATAAATTAAGAAAAATATGTTCATAGTCCACTTGGGCAAAAAAGAAAAAAAATACATGTGTCTTAAATTACAGTGTCATTAATATTATTTTTTTAAAAGCGCCTGAATTCAACGACGAAACCAGAAATTTTTGTGAGTGGGCGTAAACAGAAGTTTGAACCAAAACCATAACACTGATAGATTTTTCACTGATGCTTTTTGGCCGAAGCATTAGATCAACGATATGACGTGTTAATATCTAACTATTTTCTCTCCCTTTCTTTTTTTTTTTTTTTTTTGGTTTTGGTTTCCGAAAAAGTAGGTCCCACATGCTTTTGTAAATTTAACCATGGAGGACATTCTTGATCCAGTCCTTGCAAGAGTAGAGGTCCCTCGGCAAGGACTCCGCTCCATCAACGAAGGTGACGCCCCTTGCCGATATCATCGAGGCTCTTCTGTCTCTAACCGCGATCATGAGGTTGAGATTCTCCGGTATGGACTCGCCTAACGTACACAATCAATTTCACCAGAAAATTTCTTAGTCAAACTAGGCTTCATCGTCAGAGAAACCATTATAATCATTTTTTCAGGAGTTATATTCCATAAGAAAACCAAATTATACCCATGGAGCCACTATCAATATCTTACCTTAATGATGGCTGAGATCAACTTAAAATAAAATAAAATAAAGATGCAGGATACAATTATTATTATTATTTTTTATCCTTTTCTTTCCTTTGTATTGAGTTATCGGTTTTACACTGAACCATAAATGGAGGAGAAACAAGTGAGCGGGATCCACCAAAAAAAAAAAAAAAGTTTGTTTTAATCCAAAAATAAAATAAAATAAAAATTAGTGAGATGGGAACAATTAAAGTGATTTTGAAGTTTCGGTCACATGGCAAATTAGTTTTCTCCTTCTGGATCCCGGAAAACTACTCGCGCCAAATAGCAGTCCTCTGTAATTTTTTTTTAATTTTTTATAAAGGTTTATTTATTTGATTTTTTTTTCCCTAAATGAACTAAGCTTGTAAATAGAGTTTTTAATTTTAAGTTTAGAGTTAGAAAATTTTTTGAATTTACAAAATTTTATAGTTGATTTTGATTTGTTAGAGATAAATATATAAAAATAAAAATTAGGATGTAATTCAAAAAAAAGAAATTTTTTTTTCAAATTTAAGTGTAGGATTTTAAAAAAAAATTAGAGGACAAACAAGAGACAAGGTTGGTAAGTTATTAAAACCAACAGCGAAACGTACTTGATATCATTGTTAGCAATAAGGAAGAGACGAAGGGCAAAAATTGACTAGAAAAATAAGAAACGGAAAGCCGTTTAATTCTTTGTTGAGCATGCATATATATACTTGGGATACACACACAGTGACTCATTCATAAATACTTAAATTGATGGATTTTACTCCATGCCAAATGTCACTTATTTTACTTATCTCTGTTTATTCTCTAGAAACAAAAATTCTGTGACTGGATAAAGACTAAACCGAATACTAGTCAAGCACAAAACTGTACGTGTATGTGGAAACTTTTGCTTTTTAGGTGAAAAACACTAAAATAATTTATCAATTGCATTAAAGTTAATCAATCAATTCTTGTTGACTAGAACATAAATTCGAAAAACACTATCAGGAGCTCGATGGCACTGTTCACCTTAGATTGAGAAAATTTCTTCCTCACTTCACTCACACACAACCGGCCACTCTTTTCTTTTTTTTTTTTTTTTTTTTTTTGTTTTCCGGTTATAAGGGTGAGAGAGAGAGAGAGAGTTGAGAATGATCTAAAATTTTTGGGGTGTAACTAAATGATTCACCACAACCCTATCATCACCTATTCATAGGTGAAAAATATTTCTAGAATTATTTTTATTTTTAAAATTGCATATTGGTTCCCAAAAGCAAAATATTTGTCATCCTGTCTCCTAATTCATCTGTAGATGATTCACTAAAGGTACAGAAAATGCCTTGTACAATTCTATTTTAAAAATGCATTTCGTTAGTGTCATCCTGTTTTTGTAAGAGCCCAACTTTCTCGAGTCTTAAACATTTGACTCAGCTTAATTTCTCAACTTAGACTATTTTCAAGCTCCTAAAGTTTTGGAGATTTAAAAAAACTAAAAAATAATAATAACATTTTAGTGCTTTATCAGTATAACTCCCTGCTATGTCCTCTAAGCCTACGTTTAAGTGGCGTAATTTAATGCATATAAAAGATTTAGAATTTCCAAAACGAATTCATGAAACTTATTGTACGTTTGTAAACATCCTAACCATGATAAGGATTAACGAGCCTTTAAAATGTTAGCATTCATAAAAAGTAGTCTTGCATATTAATACCAAACAAGTTTTAAACCAAGTTCATAATAATTATTGGACTTCACAGTATTAATAGAATTGGTGCATTTGACTCACAAGTTTAACTCCAACTAAACTGTATTTTTTCATCTTAATTTTTGTCTTTTTTTTCTGAAAAGTCAATAAAATTTATAACTAATTTTTAAAAAGTCAACCAATTCAAACTTAAAAATTTCAACTCAAATCATTTTACTAAACGCATACTACATATTTTACAACTGTCAAAATTTCTCAAAAATAATATTAATTGGGAAAGACGATGTAGGTGTCCAACATCCATTGCCCCATCATCATACATCAGCCACGTTTGTCCATCAAGAACTAATTAGGAGCTTTTTTTCCTGAATTACCTACAGCACAAACAAATACGAGTGAGTTAAAGCTAGGCAAGCACAAACTTTCAACTCAAGCACGACATTGATATTGCAATTCAATACATACATGGCATATTATGTGTTTGTCCACTTGTGATTATTACATTATTTTGGGTCTCATATTGTGAGTGCCCATAGCGTATGACCAAAAGTAATCTACCAAAATTTTTTTTTAATACAAATAATTGTCGATTGTCTCTGGCTTTGTTCAACAACGTCGGTCTTCGGTTGCCGGAGATTGCCGGAGAGAATCTGGTAGATTAAAAAATTGATGGGCTACCGAAGAGTATTTTGATATATTATTTTTGGCAATCTACCAGATTGCTATTTATTTTTAATACAAAATCATTATTTTATATTGTAACAGATTACTTACCTTAATCTACAAGATTATACTTTGTTGTCTACCATACTACCATGTTATAATTTGTTTTTTTTATTATTATTATTATTATCTACTAGATTTTTTGCATCAAATTATTAATCTATCCAATTTATCAATAAAAAATCACAAGATTATAAAAAAGAAATTCGAGCAAAAACAAAAATACCATAATAATGAAATGATTATATAGCAAACAACTAAAAAAAAAAGTAAAAAAACAAACTATAAATCCCACCTAGTCGCAGAAAGAGCGAGAGAGGGGCTTTTTCACATATGCATTAAAGGGAAATAATCCTAAACATATGCATTATAGGGGCTTTTTCACAATCTTCTCAAAGGGAAATCTGGCATGTCTAAAAAGGGCACAACTCCGTAATATTGTTCCATGACTATAATGACTAATAATAGTAAAATGAATAAAATTGATAAAGATTTTTTTTTTTTTTGAGGGATTTGAGTAGGTTTTATAATTATTTTAGTCATTTTGCTGATAAATCAAAAATGTCGAGCGGAAAATTTTTTGCCTAATTTGATGAATAAGTTTAAACTCAAATTTTTCATCTTATTTTTATCTTTTTCTAAATTTTTCATCGTCACGTCGTTTTCTGAATGTGAGCATTTTTTGGGATTATTTCTGCAATTTTCTCTTTGTTAAACGGATCTCGAATTTTGAAAGCCCAAATTCAATCCAAGCCCAAGTAGTCTAAAGCCCCACAAATAAGCATGCAGACTTGAGCAAATACGCCTTGTAGTGGGGACAAGTCGTGGGAAATTCAGGTGTGACTTCTTACTCTGAGTATACCAGTTGTATGACGCTTATAGAATAGATTAGTAAAACAAAGTAAAAGAAAAAAAAAAATCTACATGACGATAACGGTGATTATTGCATAGCAAGCAAGAAAGGCATGACAAAAAATGAGATCGCTTCATTGGCTGTTTTAAATATATATATATATATATATATATATATATATATATAAGAGATGTATGTTTTTTGGTTTTTGACCATATACTGCGTCCGTCGTTGGTTATCAAGATGCAAAGCTCAGCCTCCTCGTGGCGAACACGAGGGGCATCATCACAGCCATGGATACGGATCTCCATTGCCATGCCCATGTCAGTCAATCATGAAGTCGTGATCATCTTGCATGACTGTAGATGCTGGAAAATCTACGATCAAATTTTTAATAGAAGTTAGTCAAAATGAAATAATACAAATAATCGATTGGGCCTTTGAAAATTGTTAATGAAACTCATAAAGCATTACAGAATTAAAATAAATAAATCAGGTAAATGAAAAGAGATTCAACAACACCACCAAAATTAGAGAGGTTCACCAAACTGTGTGCTATGTCCTCTGTGAGTGCGATTTCTTCACTGTATCTGGATGTTTTCAAGTATATCAAGTTACAATTTCTGAATAAATTTTAGTAGCGTAAGTTTAAGTATCAGTAAGAATTAGACAAAAAGATCATTTGTCTGAAAGAGGGTCTTCCTCTATTTATAGAGGAAGATCAATGGGTTTGAACCCGTAATTCCAGGTGAGCAGTTATCACTGAAATGTCTTTGGAGACACGTGTCACGATATGGACTTAGCAGTTATTGGGATGTCTCACGGATAGTGGGCTTCGCAGTTATAAATATGACGTCATTGTCAATCATGGGCTTGTTAGTTTTCATTAAAGATCTTACATGTCATTGTCGACAATGGACTTGACGGTTATGAGAGATATCTCTTATAATTTTTTGTCAAGCACGAGTGACGAACGGTGATAGAGAAACAAAAGGCCTGGACCATATAAACACATCGTTCGCAGCTTATGTTGGATTCGATGTACGCAAAATCAGGCTTGAATTGTTCGGTTCATCGTTCGAATTCGAACGATCATAATTCATGATAGAACGGTTCAAGATCGTAAATTGGATCCGGCCCAATTATATGGACTATCATCGTTCGTAATTGAATGAAGCAATTTCACAAGTTGGGTCCGGCCAGAATATGTGAAGATATTATAGATTTGATTCGAAAGTTCATCATTCATTCGTCAGTCTTCGTTTGACAAACATTCGAAATTTAACGGTGTAATGAGAAGACGAAGTCTAACCCCAACAATGACCATCTTCAATCTTTTACGAAGCCATTTAATCTGGTTTCAATCTTTTCTAAAACTGTTACATAGAACATAAAACCTATTATATAACTTTAAAGTGGACATAACCTTAATATGCCAATTATCATTATTTCTTTAGTGAACAAATAAATAGAAGAGCATTCCCCATTAGATTTGCGGGATTTTAAATGTTGAGTTTTGAGGGGGAAGGAAATATATATATATATATATATTTATTTATCTATATATATATGCATATGATATGTTTCATATATCTTCATGGAAAACTTCAATGTGTTCGCTAAAATAGGAAATAATTTTAACTTATCAATAATCCTCCATTTCTGTACAGATTTATTATCATATATTTCAATTTTATTTTACTTTATTTTTTCGTTTTTATTTCTTTTGTCAAAACGAATGAATGCTTTAAGGAAACTAATAATTATGAATCATACTACTTTGTCTTCTTCAGAATATACCAAGTACTATCATGCCAAGAATATAATATGAAAGACTTTGTCTCCTTTTCGTTGTTTAATTATTTAGGGCGTTCATTTCGAGAGCGACAGGTGAAACTTTGTTAATGTATAGTTAAGAACGTAAGAAAATGGAAAATCTATAACTTCTTGAAGAATTACATATATCCACGTTCTTCCGGGGGGGGGGGGGGGGGGAACGTAAATAATTATAGGCTTTTTTCACCCGTGCATCCGAAGTTATTGCACGGTTGTAATTTATATCATGAATTTTTAATTTTGATAATTTATACTGTTAATTTATGAATTTGTAATAATTTACGCCTCATTAATAACAATGTTAGTTTTTTGAACGAAACTGATGTGTGATTTGTACATAAATTATTAATTAATGACATGAATAATGATTTTAATCTATTTTAACTCAAATTTATATAGACTAAGATCTTTAATCGAGAATTATCAAAGTAGAAAATATTCAATTAAATTGTTTTAAATATAAATTTGGGTTAAAAAGGACCTTTTTTACTTTTAACTAACAACTTATATATGTAATTTAAGTGTCAATTTTTGTTATATATATATATATATCAACATTGTATTTAATGAGGGATAAAATATTATAAAGTTTATAAGTTCATAATGCAAATTATTAAAATTAAAAGTTTAGGATGTAAATTACAACTGTGCGATATGTTCAAGGTGTACGATGTAAATAGCCATAAATGTAACACATCATACATGCGATATTACTGGTCCGTTTAGTAGAGTTTTCGCTTTCGTTTTTACCAAGCAGAAGAAGAGAAGTAACAAAAAAAAAAAAAAAAATTTTACCTAAGTATTGAAAAGCCATATTTTTAAAAGAGCTTATGAAGTCGAAATGGTTTTAAATTTTTCTAATAAGTAATTAAGATATTAATTAAAATTTATAAAATCTAACTTAAACTATGATATGGGTTTCAAACTATATAGAAGAGTTTTTTTTTTTTTTTTTCCAATAGCCGAATATATTTTCTGACTTCAATAAGAAGCATGCTCTTTTGATTAACTATCTAAATATTTTCATAAGCAATTTTTGGATTCAAACACTTATAAGAAGTTTTTCGAAACAGGCACGCGGTATAGGCCGATTCTTCCAGATTTTCTTTTTCTATATATATTTGCCTCACTGCACCTTTTACCAATTTTCCCCCATCCAAAATGAATTTATTTTTGACATACATTATAATATAATTCAGTAGTATATATTAGGTATTTTTCTTTCTTTCTCTCTCTAAACTTTTCTCTCTGCCCTAGAGTTTTGCAACCTTCCCTCTCCTTTTTTGGGGCCGGAGTTTGGCGGCACCTTCAGGCTGGCCTTCAAATTCCCGACCTGTGTGAAGGAGATCTCATTGCCATAAGAAATATCTAGGTTACGGCGTGACTATTTAGACTTGTTTTGTGATGGATATATGTTGTGTAGACAACAAGTGCTTGTTAGGTGCTTGGTCTTCTATGGCAAGTTTGTTCTCAATAGTTTTATTTAGCTTGGTCTTGACAGATGCAGTGACCTAGTTTTTGCCAATTATTGTATATGTGATGGTGAGATTTTTCATATTTTTTTAAGATTTTAATTTTAATAATGATGTCTTTGTCTTCGTCTTTTAAGTTTAATACTTTCGTGTTCTCTTTTATATTATAATTTGTAATAACAGTGATGGTTTTCTCACATTCTGAATTGGTTTGTTATATACAAAATCTAAATCTGTGTAATGTTTTAGTTCCATAGATTGTTAAGGAATTGTCGAAAAGAGCCTTATGCATACTCGATGGTGGTTTGTGGAGGTACTATCCTGTTTTTGGGTCTCAAACATCCATTTTTCCCTTTGTGTGTCATCAAAATATACTGATGGTATTGATTTTTATTGAGGGTTTTATCTCTATAATGCAGTGTCAGGCGCATATATTTGTAATTTCTATTTTAAATTGAATGAAATTTTCCCTTGCAAAAAAAAAAAAAAAAACAAAATCAGTAGTATATTTCATGGGCTGTTGAGAATGTTACATATAGCAATACACATCGATGTAATGAAAGTGAAGGCCTCACGACAATGACAAAATACCCCAAATAATCAACTCGTTTGCTAAGTAGAGTCTCATGAAATCTTCCTTCTTTGCCTTCAATATACGTAACTAAGAACTGTCACATTGATTAGTAAACAAAAATTGAGGTAAGTAAAAAATGGTTCTTGAAACTCGTGTTGCAAGAATTCAATTTAAAGAAAATCTTTCGAAAAACTTTTCTCTATATATCTTGAAAATGACTAAATTGTACAATTCCATCTTAAACTTTTCAATTTTTACATGATCTATCCCAAATTTTCAGTTTTGACAAATTTACACTATAAATTTCAAAACCATTTGCAATTAAGGTCCAATATCTGATGTTACTAAATTGACGGTTTGAAACACGAGATTCGACATGACCTGGCTGACAAGTTTTATCCTTCATGTGTGAATCTCATATACCAAACCGTCACTTTGATAACACTCGTTAGCCATTGGACTTAATTGCTTTTAATTGCTTTTGATTTTAAAATTCCGGGTGCATTTTTTTTAATTAAAAATTGGTAGCGTATTATGCAAAAAATAAAATAAAAATTTTAGGGTGCAACTGCAATTTACTCATTAAGAATCCATATGCAATTAAAATATACAAATTAATATTCAAACATATACAGTAACGTTTGTATGTTGAAACGAATAAATCACAAGAGAATAGAGGAGACAATTTGATCACCTTCCACGGAGCGTGCTGCCTACCAACGTCCCTTACAATATAGAATTAGCTCTATAGTAATTACCAACAACGTTTAATAATTAATATCAATCTTTTTGCTATTTAATATTAATAATATAGTTTTGAATGTGTCATTCAGCTAACTTTAGTGACGTAGCTATTTTTTTTTTTAGTGTACAAAATGTTTGCCGACACTTGGATTTAATTCAAATGTGCTTGTTCCGATCAAATTTGCAAAGTTAAATTGTTCAATTCATATCAATGAACTATAACACTATCTATGATCTTAAATATATATATATATATATATATATATGTTTGCATTTGAATAGAAAGATGATTTTTTTTTCACTTTACGTTGGTAAAGCACATAAAAAGATAACACAATTTAGGTGCTGCAAAATCACAGATTGATCCATTTTAAGCGTCAAAAAAAAAAAAAAAAAAAGGAAAGAAACGAAAAGGAAGAAAGAAGAAGAAAAACCAAGAAACACTATACCAAGCGTGAGTGTTTGATGCATGCTACCAAACATTGACTTACTTATATTGATATATTTTATATTATACATATATATAAGAAATGTACGTGTCTCAAGTCTATATGACGATCTTCTTAAAATTATTTCAAAGGATATTTCTAGTTTCTTGCCAGAACTTTTCAGGCAATAAATTATGTAAATGTATGAAAAATTATTGGAAAGAGAAAACGAAAATGAATCAAATTAAGTGATCAGCACAATTGTAATTTTTTTTTCAATGTTAAAATCAAAGGGAA
The DNA here is from genome assembly GCA_025413025.1 of Ficus hispida. Classification (NCBI taxonomy): domain Eukaryota; kingdom Viridiplantae; phylum Streptophyta; class Magnoliopsida; order Rosales; family Moraceae; genus Ficus; species Ficus hispida. The sequence goes on along the minus strand of CM046366.1, from coordinate 16,054,882 downwards.
TTTTATTAGACCACTAGAGTGGTTGGTATAATTTTCTTACGCAATCCTACTCTGAAAACAACACGTTATAATATATTAATTCAAGGCACACACGTATTGTTTCTTGGAAGAGACCTAGCTTATTTAAAATATATATATGCTTCTTTCCTACTAACTCTCTCATCATGCCTCCCACCAAAGCTCAGTGACAAAGATTGTTAAAACGTCTCTCTCTTCTCTCTACCAAACTTCTTCTTCCTTTTTTTTTTTTTTTTTTTGGCTTAAATTGGATACTCTCAAAATTTAAAACTCAAAACTCAAAAAACTCATACCATATTTCTGCCGACAAATTGCTACCCTAATTTGAGGTGCGATATTAATTCGGATCTTCCCATTTCTTTTTGCATTAATTTTGCAATGGACTTAATTATATAAACATGATGTTTATTAATTATATGTAATCATTTCATTTATATATATCATATGATCACGTCTAAACGCTTGTGATCGACCGATGGACGTGTCTCCTAACACGCAATTAGCCAGGGATTAAACAACTATACGTTGGAAAGTCCTATTCAAGCTTGTGTTATTTGAAAGAAGAACAAATTATAAGAAAAAGAAGACTATTAATTTTGGGTATTTTGTCTTCTTCTTTTTTTTCTTTTTTTCTTTTTTTTTTTTTTTTTTCCTTTTTGAACTTGTAGTAGGAAAAATTGAACTCCACACCTTTTATAAAATCAAATGTAAGATTAACGATAGACTATGTTTGCAATTACAATAATTTTGACTATGTTGCCTATTCTTTTTACTCAACAAGGAGAGTGAATATGGTATCTTGTAACACTATTATTATATATACATCTTTTGTATCCTTTTGTACATAATAATAACAGATGAGAGAGACATGTGAAACTAATAAAGGACATAATAATATCATATCAGAGAGCCATGTGAAACTAAAACGTTATTTCTATTTTGTACCATTGTGCTTAACACTACGGACTTTCATAAATTTCATGCGAAGATATTATTGTTTATTACAAAATTCAAAAAATATTTTTACTTATTAAACTCTTGTTAAAATAGAGTTTCTAAAATTTACTGAAAAGTCAAAGTTTTTATTTTTCTTTTTCTACTGACTTAGTTAAATATTTGATAACAAGGATATGAAATAAAAATGATTGAAGAGTAAAATATTATGGTAAGTAAAAATAAAAAGGAAGGATGAAGATTTTTCTTTCATATTATTTCGTAGATCAAGAAAATGAAAAACAAAAAGAAAATGTCCAATATAGTTTATTCTGTAGTTACCCTAATTAAGTGAGCAGATGATGATTGATTAAAATGATCAAAAGAGTTAGTTCACAGTTCAATTGTCTTGTCAAAATTTTTCCTTTTCTTTTCTTTCTAAAGTTGAAAGGATTAAATAATGATAGGTCTCATGAATTTACAACTTCATTACTTCATAATTTTCTCTCTACCAAACAACTCAAAAAGCTCCTTTTCCTTATCCAAAATCCCTCAATATTCCATTTCCTTCTTCTCTTTTTTTTCCAATTCGTGTGCTGCTACATGCACCAGCAGGTAGCATTGAAAGCAATTCTTATGTATTTATTAAAAAAAAAAAAAGTACATCACATATAGTTTTGCTTATTTACTTTTGTATTACTGTGATGTCAACTACTTGTTTTACTAATTTACACAAGTCATTATAATATGCACAATAACCATTTTATTTGTGGTAATCATTGACGATTGAGTAACAGAAAATAAAATAATCTAAACTATTGTTCCTTATAACTTGGTGGCATTGCATCTTGTTATAAGCTTTTTTGGCTCCATTAAATGTTGCTATTGAAAGTGTTTGTATAATTCAAGTTTTGGTAGAAAAGCTTCTAGTCAAAGAAACATATAATAACTTCTAAAAAAATTTAAAAAACTCTTCTTACAAAACTTTGAAATTTGTACCATATTTTTAATAAGACCTTAAAAACTTTATCGTATCATAATTATTACTTATTATACAATTATTTAAATAAGATTGGTCTCAAATCCGGCAGCTATATCAGTCCATCAAATGTTATTTTTTTCCTCATATCCACGTAATTATCAGTTTATTTATTTGTAACTCTAGCTGTAATATGTTACTTTTTAAAACTTTTACTACGAGTAACATGTATATACAACAGAGAATATTCTACAATAATGAGTTAGTGTAACATAATATTATCTTGATATTACATCTGCTCGATCACACGGCTGTCGGATTTGAAAACTTACCTATTTAAATATTATTTTAATTTTATTAAGCTCTTTTGAAATTTATAATCTTAAATATTAGCTACCGAAAAGTCATGATTTTTACTTCTCTTTCAACTGAGTTGATACTGGTTTTCGAATCTGCTTTACACTGCAATTAACTTGAGCAATTCCTATATATATATATATATATATAAACACATATATATATAGGTTTCGCTCTCGTCAAGTTACTTTCTGTAATGAAGCTTTCTGATTCACCAAACTATACTAATAAGAAATTTATAAACAATATAAAACAATCATTCTTTTTGGCCCGTCAGTTCAAGTTAAAAACTATTTATATTACACATATATATATGAGGTGAATTCAAGTAACACAAGAAAAGTATCACACATTTAAATTATAATGCATGCAACAATACATTTCAATTTTATATTTCTGTATAACCTCTTGTTGGATGTATAGCTTTCAAAGCTGGAATCCACAGCCGGCGACTTATTATTCGGGGAAAAAAAAAAAAAAAAAAGGAAAATCTCTTAACAAATCATGGAAAACGATGTTTGTCTCAAACTGTCAACCAAAGGATCCTTTTCATCCCAAATTTCATTAGTTTAATTTGGAGAATCTACTAGGGGCCGTAAGAGAAGGGTTAACAAATCGTGGGATGCCACAATTCATTGAAAATAATTATGCACCCCAACTAATACCTTTCCCATGTCATACCCAAAGAAAAAGAAAAAAAAAAAGCTCAAATAAACCTAAAAAATTTAAGACTAGTAGTATAGCTAAAGAGGCTTTAAAAGGGCACATGTTGTTCAGCTTTTGTCTCTTGTTTGAAACTTGGCTACCATATGCAAAATGGGATTTTAGATTTTTTTTTTTTTTTTTTTTTTTTCCTTTCTGCATATTGTGTAGAAATCTACATTTGGGAAATTGTGATATAATTTAACAAGAAAAAAATGATGTATAATTCAATTCTTGCTAGAAGCTTTAGCCAGCATGAGCAAAAGAGACTAGGATGTGGAGCAATTGTTTGTTTCATGTTTATGTTTTTGTTCTTTTGCACTTTATTCAAACCTTATTTGGGTCCTATTCCAGCTTGTAAGTCCTTCATCTCTTTGTTTATATAAACATTTTTTACCAATTGCATGTTATACAGTGTGCCTTGATTTTTGTACCAAATTTTGAGTTTCCATTTTGAGTTTTTTTTTTCCCCCCTTACTATTTCTCATTGTTTTTCACAGTGAACCTGCAGGTGTCAATGGGCAGTGTTGGCCTCAAAATGCTAGCAGTAGAAGCAGCAAACACCTCTCAGCAAATTACCACTAAAAGCGTGCAAGAGAGTCATTGGCCAATGCATTTGAGTGATCATCTTCAACAAGAAAATTCTACTGATTTGGTGATTAGAGAAAATCGATCGACAAAGAGAGTAATTTTGTCGAAAAAGAGATAATTCCACTAATTACATCTCACAGCCTCATGATGAGTGGGAAATCAGCAAAAATCTGTCTAGAAATGTGACTACTCCGCAAGTTGAAAACTCTACTACTTCACGGAATAATCAAGAAACTGATCATCAGAATTCAGAACCACTGAGTAAGTACTCTATATACCAGAACACTGATCTACTCAAAAGATAAAACAATCTAAAACTCGAATAATTTTTTTTTTTTTTTTTTACGCAGTTGAAGAAGTTGTGACAGAGAAAGTCCAGGAACCACTCTGCAAGACAGAGGAGCCAAGAACAGAGTTTTGCGAGATCAAAACAGGCGTCGTGATCAACGGAAAATCCTTGTCGGTGTTCGTCGTTTCATCCTTGCAAACGGATCGGTCTATATCAGCAGAAGGCAACAACTCCTTGAGTACCATAATAAGACCTTATGCTAGAAAGGAGGATGCAACTGCATTGAGTCAAGTCAGAAAATGGTCAGTTCAGCAGGTAAAGGATGGTCAAGAAATCCCGACATGTGATCGGAATCACGGTGTTCCAGCCGTCTTGTTCTCGCTCGGAGGCTATGTCGGAAACAACTTCCATGAGTTCACTGATGTGGTTATTCCTTTGTACATTACTTCGAGACAATACAACAGGGAAGTTCAGTTTCTTGTCACTGATAACCGGCCATATTTCATCAACAAGTTCCAAAACCTACTAAAAGGACTGTCCAAATACGAGATCATCAACATTGACAAAGAAGAGCAAGTCCACTGCTTCCCAAGCGCAACAATCGGCCTAAAACGACACCCGAAAGAGATGAGCATCGACCCGGAAAAGCACTCCTACTCCATGAGAGACTTCCGAGATTTTCTGAGAGAATCCTATTCGCTAAAGCGAGTAAACGCAATCCGAATTAAGGATAAGAAACACCGCAAAAAGCCCCGGCTTCTAATCCTGTCAAGAAGAAGAACTAGAGCCTTCACAAACATAGGAGAAATCCAAGCAATGGCAAGAAGCTTGGGATACAAGGTAACCGTAGCGGAGGCGGATCCGAACTTGGCGAGGTTTTCGGAGTTGGTGAATTCGTGTGATGTGATGATGGGAGTTCATGGAGCTGGACTTACCAACATAGTTTTCCTTCCTGAAAATGCTGTTTTCATTCAAGTGCTTCCAATTGGCGGATTTGAATGGCTTGCGAAAACAGATTTCGGAGAGCCCTCAAAGGAGATGAATCTCAAGTACTTGGAGTACAAAATTAGCAGCGAAGAGAGCAGTTTGATTCAACAATACCCACTTGACCATGCAGTTTTTACGGACCCTTATTCGATTGGGAAGGATTGGGAGGTTTTTAAGTCGATTTTCTTGGAAAAACAAAATGTAAATCTGGATGCCAATAGATTCAGATCCATTTTGGTGAAAGCTCTTCAGCTTTTGCATGATCAGTAGGTGAAAAAAAAAAAAAGTATTTGATTTCTTTTTTCATTTCTTTTAGTTTTTAGACATCGGCAAAGAAGAAGATTATACGTATATGTATAAGATTTTCATGTATTTGTGTAAAGATAAATTAAGTTTATACCGACCCTTGAGAATGCTCGATGAAATCATGTGAGCTAAATAGGGTGCATTTTCCTCTAGTTCTTTTGTATGATATTTTCCACTTTTGTGTAGGAGTTTGAATCCCACCTTCCCAAAAAAGAAATAGAAAATGAAAAACACAAAAACAAAAAAACAAAATGGAAAAAGAAATATAAATAAGTTGACATTTTTTTCCTCCTTCTTTTAATCGATAGAATTAATTTAGTCATGTACAAGTTACAAAACTTATCTGCAATCAACATTTCAGATGTCCATAGGTGGAGCCAGCCACGGGAACTTGAAATTCTCCTTATAATTGTTCTTCTTTTTTATCCCATTTTCGTTTCATTTTACCCCTAATATTATTTACTTTAGAAAAAAAAATGTACATATCATTTTAAACATTCCATTATTCAATTACTCTATTAGTTTTTTTTTTCTTTTAATTAATTTTAGAATTTTTTTAAATTTACAAATCCAATGAAGTAAAATTTAAATGTTTTGAACTTTAAGAACCAAAATAAACTTAATTATAAGCGTGGTCTATTAATTTTTTTAGGGAGAGTGGTATGTTAAATACAAATAGAATAAAGGTACAAAGAGATGTTTTCATACATGGTCTAACAATAATTTTACATATGATTCCATTGCAAAGTATAAGGTTAAAAAAAAACTGCAAACCTACTATTATTTAGTTAAGAAATTTTAATTTAACTAATGGCCTTTTTGAAAAAGAAAAAATGTGTGTGTAAATATAAATAATATATATATGAATTATCTCTTGTCCTAACTTTCTATTTAAAATCATTAAACTCATGTAAAAATATGTGTAATAAGAAATTATTAATGCAAAAACATGTATCATATCATTGAAAAATGTTGCGTTAAAATCGATTATTATAATATAACATACAAAAAAGTTTAAAATGCCATTTTATTAAGATGCTGGATATAAGATTATCATCCCTGCATATATAACCGGTGGATTATTATCATCTCTGCATATATAACCGGTGGATTTCTTTCCAAGCTCGTATTCTTGTCTTCTAACACTTGACAGAAATAAATATACAAATCCATCTTTCCTTTGTTTTTTCTTTCTTTTTTTTTTTTAGAATAGAAAATCGACCTTTTCCTTCCATTTTGTATTATACATTATAGACATATGTAGAACGGGTGTATGTGCGTAGTCAACGTCTAACTCAATATAAAGTTTTGCCTAATGATTGATTAAGTCGGTTGTCAAAAAAGAAGGGAAGAAATTAATTAATATGTAGAAATAACAAAATAATAACAACATTAATAAATAAAATGGCTCAACAGAAAATAGATTCTGGATTTCTCTTTTTGTTATATTTAAATGTATGTATGCGTGTGTGTGTCTGTGTGTATAATATTGTCTTATATGATTATGTGTGGTCCAAAAAAATTTAATTAATTAAGAAATAAACAAAACGTGTTAAGCATAATCAAGATTCTAACAATCTCATTGAATGACTTTTCTCGATTTCAGTTCTCTGCTAAGTGACAACAGTAGAAACAAGTGGTCGGCTTTAATCGTTTTCTTGCCATAAGTCCAAATTACGATTCACAGACAAAGCAGTCCTCAAGTGTTAAGTTTAAGTAGTCTCCTTAAAAATTTAAAAAAAAAATGAAAACTAAAAACTAAAAAAAATCTTGTTCTTCCAAGTGGGTCGACTTCGATTGTTTAATTGCCTCTGTTATGATGTAATTAAACAAGCAATTCTGGATTCAGCATATGTGAAGATATTGTTTAGTTTGTGTTTTCTTTAATTAAATGTGTGGCAGGTGATAGGAGATTACTTTTGTTATGTCGTCATGAAAACTATAAAAAAATAATAATAATAATAATGATCATAATATGAAGACAAGAAAAAGGTTACTTTCGTTTTGTCATTGTCTCTGATATACATTATGAATGAATGCATGATTGCTTTAATCCTTGCTTAGAGAAGCTTTCTTGTTGTTGTTGCTATTGTTGTTGTAGTAGTTTTTTTTTTTTTTTTTTTTTTGGCACACAAATTGATAAGAGTGCGTGCTTCGTTAATTTTGCTGGTTTTCAACTTTTTTATCTTTTAAGAGTATCTTTAGGAGGTTCATAGCCCATTTATGATAATAATAGGATTTAAATCATACATTTGTCTTTTATTAGATTAGACTTTATGAGAAATTTTATTGAACCGCACTGTTATAGTCACTGCATAGATTCCTATTTAAATAAGAAGATTGATGTGTTATCTTTATATGCATATACACACACATACACATATATTTATCATCGCACCATATACCTTAAACTATTAAAAACATTGTTATAATAGTTCATTCTAATAATTTTTTGATAAAATCTATTAGTTTGCATCATTTTTGACCAAATTACTCACGTCTAATGAATTCCTTTCAAAAATTAATAAAAAAATTATTATAACGACGTTTTAATAGTTTAGAGACATTTCAGGTATCAAAAAGAAAAAAATATCAAAGATTAAAATTACACAAACTTAAAAGTTTAGAAACTAAATTACAATCTACTATATAAATTAATATAAAAAAGAGTAGCTTTTCTTTTATAAAGAAAAAAAAAAAAAAAAAAAAAAAAAAAAAAAACCTTGTCATTTTCTCGTAGTCTCATAGTTTTTCCCCCCACAAAGAGCTGTGAGCGATTAAAATATTTACTTTACATTTTTTTTTTCAACTTTTGCTGAAAAAAAGGATAGGACAACAAACGATGACTATCTTAGGAAGGACTGATAACTCCTAACTAAAAGAGATGTAGATGTGAACTCTACAGTACTTCCATTTGGTTTTTAAACGCAATTTCTCTTTGAAAAAATATTAATTACGTAACATATCATGTCAAGCTTTTTTTTTTTTTTTTTTTAAGTATACATCATGTGAAGCATTAATTCAATGGCAATTATGCTATAATTGGGTCAAAGTTAGCGTCTTTTGTCTTTACTTAGAAATCTCTTTCTATCCCAGCAAATGTACACACACACACACACACACACACACATCGTCAGTTATGCAAATGGGCAAAAATAAAGAGAGAGAGAGAGAAGAGAGAGTTTTATAACGACTTGCTGATTAACTAATGACCCTTCTTCATTCTTCTTGATCATATGATACTACAGTCAAACAATTAAAACTTTACATTCAACAAATTAAAATATTTTCTGGAAGATAGTTAAGTGTCTCAGATCGAAGTTACAAAAATTACTTTAGAAATTTGTGTTAATATACTTTCTATTTTGAGTTATTTTAAGAAAATATTTGGCTCATTTGGATCTTATATCAAAATTATATCAAACATTTTCAAGTGCATATTAAATTTATACCACGGAGCGGCTAAGAATAAATTTTTATTTTATAATGACGTAAATACAGTCAAATAAAAGAGAACAGAATTTTACAAAACTCCCAAATAAATAAAAACACAAAAACAAAGAAGAGATAAGAAGAAATGTGTTTTTCGCTGTCTCGGTTTTTTTAAAAAAGCTTTCTTTTATTTTCCTTCCATTTCTTTTTGGATATTTTTGTCATTGTACTAGTCAAAATTATATGTTGACCTTCTTATGATACTAGTTTGATACATTAAAAATGTCTTGGTATAAATTTTATGAGATTCCAAATGGATAGTATACTCTATAAAGAAAGTTAAAATACTTGGTATATTGGTGTAGTTATATAAATTTCTCATTTGAGTATGAAAAAGGTATTCAAGAGGAATAAAGTAGATACCATGTCCAAAACTAAAAACTGGCTGTTTCTCCATGAACCAATTTGTCAAAACCACGATCGGAGGATTCAGCAAGAAAATTTGACATGCTTGTTAAAAATTATCACCCTGATTCTATATCACCTAGAGCAATAAAATTATAAAAGAAAATAAACAATCACAAAATATACAAATTTTTATACATATTCATCTCAATTTTAGACTACTTTTAGTCACTATAGTAATTCATTATGATTTCCCTAATATTTTTCATAAAATAAACTTTAATAACAACACCCTCTCTTACACATGAAATCTCCAAAATACTCTTAATGAAACAACTCCAAAATGTTATATGAAATCTCCAAAATACTCTTAATGAAACAACTCCAAAATGTTATAGTTCTTTCAGGGATTCTGCCCTCGATCCCTTGGAGAGAGAGAGGGGGGGTGACAACCTTACCACTAAAATCAATCCACATAAGGCGTTTAGGGTATTACCTAGGTTCCATAAATTAACAATACTAACTAATTGTTACGGTCCAGAGAACATTTACTTCAAGACCCAACGGCCCTTTTCATTCTTTCTTTTCCATTTTTTTTTTTTTCTCTTTCTTTTCCTTTTTTTTTTTTTTTGTTTTTTTTTTCTTTTGAAAAGTTTCTATTCCAGCACATAAGCATACAAGTACATTTTCTACATCAAGCAGCTATTGAAAAATAAAATAAAATCCAAAACTTTGTTAGTCATAGTTGCAAACACTAATGAGACAAAAAAGAATAGATAGAAGTTTTTATGGAGCACAAAATTTTTTGGTCTACATGAACAATTTCTCTCCTATCTTCCTAATTTTCCTAATTCCTCTACTACTAACTTCACCATTATTATATACAAAAGGTCAAACAGCCACCTAATTTGGCAACAAGTTTGATCAATGTGATCTCTGATTCTGGCATCTTGCTAAATAATAATAATAATAATAATAACAACGTTAAGAAAAAGTGAAAAGTCATCTTTTGGTAAATTTTTTCATCACCCCTTTTGACAAAAATAAGGGTCTTGTACCTTTGAACCGCCTTATGTTATCATGGAAACCATGAACTGTTTTTGCCCTTCCATTGCTGCCCTACACGTGTAACTTCCATGACAAGAAATCTTCCGCATCCCGCTATATTCCTTGTATCTTTAAAGAATGATCAGCAGCTCTGTTGGTGAACAAAAAATTAAATTCTATCATCGTTAAGACGCTTGTTAAGCAGTTTTAATTAACTCCACTTAGCACCCTGAAACGAATTTCTTCTCGGACTTCTCTTTTTGCTACTTTTCTTCAAAAGCATTGTTGACAGATGGTCGACATCTGTTGAAGGTGAAGGACTCCTGCCTTGCAACCAAAGCAACGCCTCAGAAGCTGCTTCCTTTTCTGCAAGTTTCTTACTGGTGCAAGGTTGTCCGGCAAAGTCTAACCCGTTGAATATAACTGTTGAGCGGAACTGGTTATTTTTCAGTTGTCTAGTTTTGTAGGTGGGTGATCCATGTCCGGCTCGGTTGAGCAACATCTGCAGCTGACCTTTAGAATTATCCGCATCACCACCTTTCTTACCTGCCTTGGCAACTGGTAGTGTCTCTTTTTTTGCCTTTTTCGAGGGTGCTGGCAACTGGCGACCAAAGACGAATCTTCCCTCACACTGGTCCCCTGAAACCAGTAAACTCACTGCAGAAAGAAGTTCACTTTGAGATTGTATGTCCATTTGAGGATTCAGAAGCTGCATACACGAGGTGCATCAATGAGTTAGTATTATGCGGTAAATCAAGATATGAAAAGCTGCATATGCAGAAACTACATCAGCTAATTAGAATATTGTAACTTGATCTTTTCGTCCTAACGATGAAAATAATAGACAAAAGGTAAAACTTATGACTCGCACACTAAAGGGATCACTCATAGTCATGAAACTCGATCTCTCTCATCTTGGTGAACATATTTGTTCACTTGCCACGTTTGAATATAAGACTGTGCGCATAGATGGTTAGTTCGGAGTAGTTCAGGATCATAACTATCACAAATGGCAAAGAACAAACTTACCTTCATTTGAATCAGTTCGTCAAGCTCCTTCTTCAAAGAAACATATGTATTTGTTAATTCAGGTTTCATGAAGAATTCCAAGTACCCGCCTAACATTTTCAAGTGCCCATCCTATAAAAGCAAGTACGGAATCAGTACTGGTATCTTCCACCAAGAACATCAAATACATTTACAAATAGGCACAAAGAAAGTTAAAGAAACATACTAGTCCACCCCTGGAAACGCTCCCTCCAAATAGGAGAAGCACAGAATCGGACACGGCAGTTGAATCTCGAATGAAAACCGAATTCACTTTCACCTTTTCATTGAAAACTAGCCATGGATATGGAATTTTTGGTACACCACCATTCACAGAATTCTACTCAATGAAGTTCGTTAACAAAAGATGAAAAGAAAAATCGTCATGGTTAAGTCTAACAAAACAACCAAAAGAGCATAGACAGCAGAAAATTAGCTAAAACTTTTTGTATAAATATATATATATATATATGGAAATTGTAGCAACTGGCAATTTGACGAAAATAATCTAAATAAGTAGCAGGTTTTTAAGATATTTTTAAGTAAATAACAGATTTACCAGATAAATGATGTGTTCGCATTATCCATAAATTTTGTTGTTCCAAAAAATTAGCTAAAAAGACCACTCACCGAGTAGAGAAGCACTTGACCATCTTCCATTGTTTTCAACACTATAGATTTCTCCTTGTTCTGCAGTACACAATTGTTCGAGCACAGTTCACAACAAATTAAAGATGAATTTAAGGAAGACGAGGCATCGACAACCAATCAGGTAACAAATAAATAAAGAAAAAACTGAAATATTGGAAATGCAAGACAAATCTATTTCATCTGAATCTAAGAAGAACCATAATGAAGTTTCCCACCATAAAATCCACATTTCATCTCTTTGCTTTTAGAAGTTGAAGTTACAACAAATATTAAGACATATAAAATATAGATGAATAAATAGGTAGATATTTTAGAGAGAGACAGAGACAGAGAGAGAACAGCTTAAAAATATGCTAATCAAAGCCGAAATGTAGTAATTGATGTGTTGTAGAACCAGATGCCGCTCAACTTACCACAACAGAGCATATCCCGGGGAACAACCCCGCACATATAATTGATCTGATAAGATGCTCATTATGGCTCCATATGTTGCAGTTTTCTTTAGTTTGATCAACAAGACCAATATCCTTGAGCAAATAAAAGAATTGCTTCCGAAGAGAGTCAATGGCTCGTAAAGTTTGTGCAGAAAGGAAATTTCTGTAACAGTACTCATAGCCAGACTGCTCTCTTTCAGCATCTTTCCAACCCTCATAAGCTCGAACAATTGCCAGATGGTCACTGTGATCACGAGCTGAGAACTGTGCTTTTGCTGACTCCGCTAGCTGCAAAAAAGTGAAACAGATACGTAGATGATTTACCAAGTTATTGACGGTAGTGGCACAAAAAAAAAATTTTGAATAATGCATTTCTTGATTTGTCATTCTTTAACATTACAACACAACTCTTGTAAAAAATTCTTGAATTTGAGTTGATACCAGCGGTAGCATTTGTTAGTTTTCTTTATTAACTAACATGTACTAATAAAGAACAATTGACAGATTTATGCCTAGTCATTCTAGTACTTCAACACACTACATTTAAGTTTAATCCAATGACCTCAAAAAAATTTTTTCCCCTAGAAAAAAAAAAAGTTTTTACTCTTATTTCGTCTTTTTTTTTTTTTTTGTCTTTTTTCTAAAACGAACTGTAACTCTCATTTCTACATCTACTACAAGTAGACATACATTTTACACATCAACGTGTAATATCTAGTCATAAATAAATATAAACTTTTAAATAGAAGTTTTTTTTTTAATATTAAAAAGATTAGGGAATACATACATCCTTCTTGTCAAATGGCATCAGGAACGGATCTCTGACACTTAGGCCTGCAACAACAGTCATCACCGGATCAAGACAGTTGAAAATGGCCCCTAATATGAGCATCTTCCCAAGTTTAGGCTCAACTGGTAGCATTGACAGGTTGCGTCCTGGGAAGTACCAAGTTATTAGTTAGTTTCAACACCATGGTAAAACCTAGCAAGAGTTTACTAAAATAACAGCAGTACCATTTCCTCACCTAAAACCGTTAGATTTTCATCTTCGTCTAAAGCCCCGATAATCTTCAAATATTCTATAGCATTTTGAACCTACAAAAAGAAAAATGATTGAGGTAAACTCAGTCATAAAAGAACAAAACTAAAAAGACCTCAATAATGATAGTATCAATTTCAAGGTAATTCAAAAAAAAACGAAAAAAAAAAGGCAAGATACTATGAGTGAAAAATAGAAAAGGATTTTCACCAATGTGCAGATTCGAAAAAAATTCAAGTTAAAACATACCGACAGAGGTTCAGGAGGCTGCAAGGCCCTAGACAGGAACTCCGAAATACTTCCAAGTCGTAAGCTTTTGATTTGCAAACACAGAGACTGCAGCGGTGTTCTCAAAAGTTCAGGCAGCTGATAATCAGAAAATGCATCAAACACACATCTGGGATAGAGATGGTAGCACTCGCCCGATTGAACACGACCAGCTCTTCCTCTTCTCTGCAAAACACATGTTCAATTTGTATTCCGAAATTCATGTTTCCATTAGATAACACATATAGCACAATAGAAACTAAAGAGCCACGAAATAGGAAATTTGGATGCGCAATAAGAACGGGCATCATTGGAATGGTTCCTTCAATAAAAATTTGGCGATTTTATCATGAAGCAAGAGGTGGATAAGAAAAATTAACAGAAATTGATCTACCTGGAACATTGTTATTTATTTATTAAAGTTTTGACGAAGAAATAGAAGTTTTTAATTTACTAATCATGTGTACATTATAAAAGTGCAATTAAGTAGACTTGTGCAGAAAATAAAATGAAGGGGATCTACTATCTGAAAATGGTAACATCACTTGTCGACAGCAGGCTCGACCCTCCAGAACCCTCAATTTAACTAACATACAGTTCACCACCGACCGTAAAAACCGAAACACTAGCACCACAGATGCACCAAAAACCAGACAAACAAAATAATTGCAGACATGAAAGTAAGAAAACCATATTCATAATGCATTTAACAGTGGTATAGTGTCAATCATCAAATACAATAATGTAACTAGAAAAAAGAATCTCAAACCTGCCGTGCAGCAGCCTTTGAAATCCAGGATGGGAGCAAACAGGGAGTGTTATTCAGTGCATCATATGATGTCTCTTTCGCTTTTCCACAGTCAACAACAAAAACAACATCATTTATCGTGATGCTGGTCTCAGCCATGTTTGTAGCAAGAACAATTTTCCTCACTCCATCTTCTGGCTTATCAAATATCAATTTCTGTTTGCAAACATTGGGAAGAAAGAGAAATGTTAACCAATTAGAAAAAATAACATACCATTCAAACTTGAATTTGCATATGAGATTAAATAGGTGTACATAAAGCAAATATTGCAAAACTTTTGGAAATACGAAGAAATAACACATACAGAGAAAAGAACAAGTAGCAACGCATTTGAACCAAAAATTCCTCTATATGTTCAAATCTAAACGAAAAACCCTACGCACACTTGTGGTTCATAAATGATAATAAATCAAGCTTTTTAGCACCGCATCACGTTGAAAATACTATGAGAGGAAAGGGGAAATATATGGTGTGGTGACCATACAGAAATAACTATTTCGCATTCAAGTTACTACCCACTTACAGGAAATTCAGCCCCTCAGAGTATTGATTCAACCAAAAGGCAAAAATAATTTTACAATGACTTTTGTCACCCATCAATTACGAGAAATTCTGATCACATTTTATGCAAAGACCTCCGAAGACTGAATGCACTATATGTTAAGCTGACTTTTGTAGCAACTAGAGTGAGATATAATGAATAAACAAATAATTAAATGTATAAGTAGTTTAACTATATTTATGGTCCGACTTCTAGAAAACTAAAACGACAAAATATTTAGAAGTACGTAAAAATATCACCTGCTCAAAGCTGGGCATGGAACCATGACATGCAAGTAGCAAGACCCTGCTAGGGTCTCCCAAGAGAGGATGAGACTGAAGCTGGTCCTTTAAAGAGTTTATGTCATCCCAGCCGGTCATAAAAACTAAAACAGCACCAGGCCTTTCATTCCTAACTATGTGACAAAGCACATGCTCAATGAGATTAAATCCAATTGAGTCAGGATTCCAACAGGATAAGGAATCCCGAGTCCTTGGACTATGCTCTCTGAAGTTTGCAGTTTCAAGTGCATCCTGTCCACAAGCACACAAAAAGTTAATATTCCTCCCTGAGCGTCGCGATAAAACTACCCAGAATTATAGTGGATACTTTCTTGATACCTCTACTGATGAAGCAATCTGGCTCTTTCTTTTTCTTAGAGATTGCGCTTGCTTTTGCATTTTCCACACCTTTTCTTGACCGTAATCATCAATTTGATTATATGGAGTTAACCGGTATCCAGTCATTTCCAAAATGTTCTCCAGAAAATGTGTTCGAACTGGGTATGTAAAACCCTGGGAAAAGACAGACCCCACATAAAAGTCAATCTACAGACCTTGCACTCGGAACAATTCACTCTCACTCTTCTTTTTGTTTTCACCACTAGCAATATGAAAATTTTGATGGGAAAATGCAAAAATACAAAAAGAAGTTGAGGTTCTCAACAAGGAGAGGAAAACATAACAAAATATTTGGAGAAAACATGCACATTCACATGAACACACACATGAACGAACGGTTACAAATAAAGAATAGTAATCAGCATATCAAACTTACAGGAATATGGGTTGTAGGAGCCCCACCAAAGTAGGAAGAGAAAAGCTCTGCATTTAGGGTTGCACTCATCAAGATTAACCTCAACTCAGGACGACGAGGAAGAAGTTCTTTCAGGACAATTAGAAGGAAATCTGGCATAAATGGAAAAAGTATGGTTACGACTCACAGGCAAAATTCCAGCAGACAAAACCTTAAATGAATTTGTAAAGCTACCTTCATTCATTCCACGTTCATGAATCTCGTCAACAATAACATGTGTAACACCTCTCAAGTTTCTATCAACAAGTAATCTCCTCAATAATATTCCAGTAGTGCAGAAAAGAAGACGAGTATCCCTGCCTTTCATTCCTTCCAGCCGAACTTTGTAACCCACCTTTTTCCAAAACGCAAAAATTTCACTTATTAGAAATAGGAAGATGATCTTCAATTCCTTACACACACACATGTATATATTATAAATGATTTTAAAATAAATCACTCCCAAAAATCATTGATACACCAGAACTTTGAGATTAAAAAATTTACAAGACAGGTTTAAGATTTGGAAGCAAGAGCTTATATAAAATACAAAAACTCACAGATTCCCCCAATGTCTCTCCCCGTTCTGCAGCAACCCTTTCAGAAACAGATATGGCAGATATCCGCCTAGGTTGAGTACAGATAATATTACAGGAAGCTCCACGGGCAGCTTCAATCTCAGATTCTAAAATGTACTGAGGTAGTTGTGTTGTTTTACCGCAACCAGTTTCACCAGAGACAACAACAACCTACTCATAAAACCAAATTAAAAAAAAAAAAAAAAAAAAAAGGCAGATCATTTTGTCACTTAACAATACCACCCTAAATTCAATCGATCAAATAAAATTTTATATAACAATTACTGACCTGATTTTCTGCTATGGTTTCCAACAATGCATCCCTCGATTTGTATGCAGGAAGACTTTTACGAAATTCAATCATCTTTTGACCTTCAGGCGATTCCTGTGAAGACACTAAGGTGTTAATGGCAAACAGAACGACTTGGATAAAAATAAAAGAATAAAATAATAAATAAAAAAAAAGGAGTGAAGAAGAAAAAGAAAAAGTAACCTGCCATTCTTGTTGCTTGTAACGCAGGTTCAAACTTCTATGCTGAAGGATTTTCTCCATGGCAACACTATTACGAATTGATGGCTCTTGCTGCTCATAAAACCTTTCATCAGCAGCAATACTACTACTGCTGCTTGATCTTGACAAGGAACTGTCTGATAAACTTTCCTTGCTGGTTGACTTTTTAGAAAGATGGGCTCTAAGATGATAATCTACTTCGGATTGTAATCCATACGGTAAGATCACCTATACATGCTTCAAAGCAGTTAATAACTGATTTCTTGCATAAAAGTAAAAAACCGAAAATGTCATGCTCAACAACAGCAAAACTAGTATTAAAAATATGGATTCCAGCCACACAAACTCCAAAAATAGTTGAAAGCTACTATTCAAACAAAAGTTCAGGTCTATCCATTTAAACAAAAAAAGGTACAGAACACAGAGACGAAGTGTAAAAGCACATAAGAAATACCTCTCTTTGTGGCCGCTTATCATCCAAATCAGGCCTGTAATTTGGTAGCGGAACTTTACTGAAGATGACGACTTTTGAATATTGGCGGCTGCAAAAGTTAATTAAACAGAAAAGATATTCACTTAATTGGAAAAAAAAAAGGGTAGAAAACAACTTTTACACAGTTATGACACCTAAAAAAACCAAGATACCTATATAAACCCATTCTGGTTGCCAGTGCCGAAAGTTGGTCAAAATCGCGTCTGTCCTTTTTCTCCCTTGAAGCCACTTCTTGTTCATTTTCGTTACGCAGCAACATCGTCAACTTCCATCTCCACTCATCGAGGTTATCAAGGGTCGATCCACACTGTATCACACAAGAGTTCAATAAACAGCTTACACATTGCAGAGCAATACCTTGTTTTATCTAGAAAACAGCTAAGAAACTCTGTAGAGCCGCTAAGAAATTAAGAAACGGCTATATGAAAGTAGCTGAACATTGATATCAGAGCACACCAGAGATCTCCTAGCATTAACCATGAGGCGCAAAAAGAATAAAACGTTTTTAGACTAGTAATAATCCCTCGTTACTCTGTCGAAAAGATTGAGAAATCAGCACGACATCTTGCAGCCCACTGGGATTTTCATGTATTTTATTCAACTTTATGTGACTTTGCCCACTTTTTAATATTGTTGTTACTTGAACATAACAGAATGGTCTAAGGAAGTCGCAAAACTATCATTCCTCTGAATATCAATAAAAATAATTACAAGAAAGAAGAAGCTAGTTCCCTCCATTTGAACACTGCAAGAGCTTAACAAAAAAGAAAACCGAAAGTTAGATTCTTTTCTTGCATACTTCCCCAATCCAAACCAGGGCAGCTCTTATTTCAACCCTTAAGCCTTATAAGTCAAGCTTCCTAATGCTTCCCTATCAAGCAAAAAAGAAGAAATTGTTCCTGATGCTTCAAAAATTAAATAGATTGCCGACACTCCCCACATTTCGTTTGCCTGTCATTCCATAGTAATTTCTTACTTCAAAAGACTACCTTACAATTCAATGATTAGCTATTAAAAGCAGGAAACTCAAACCCAACACAATATTAACATAAAAAAAAAAAAAAAAAAAAGGAGTTTTAAATTGAAGGAAAAAAAAAAAAAAAACCCCTACAATTCCTACTTCAGTCTTCAAATCAACTACTCTAGAGACATAAATTGCCGTGCTTAATACGAACTAAGAGTGCTCTTTTCCAGTTTTAAGCCTCACATGTTAAGCATCTAAAGCTCGATACTCCAACATAAATCTAACAGCTCAAGGACACCACATTTTTTAACTAAACTCTTAACAAATAATTACATTGAAAAGCAAAGGCATAAGTCGTCCACGAAATACCGTGCATAAACGCACAGGGTGTAACATGACATTTATATCATATATCAATAACTTTGTAAAGTTATGACAGTGAGAAATCTATCTACAGAATATCAAGGTTACACCTTCCTAGAGTCACTGTTACATAAAATAAATGTTATGTTACGGCTGTAACCTCGGCAAGTTACACTATAGGTTCAGTTAAGGAACAAACCCTATATCAAAATCATCTAGAAAAAAGCAGGAAAATTTAACAGATTAAAAAAAAAAAAAAAAAAAAAGAAGTCCGAATTCAATTATCCAAAATTCCAACACCACCAAAAAACTGACCATTTGCTGCCTAGAAACCCCGATATCGAGGTCCGAATCGTCGCTGGTGGTGGCATCCTGATACGCATACCGGCCGTAATTCAGGCTCTGCTGCAAAAACGGCGCCGTTGCACTCCTCCGCCGTAGCCGCCAATCCGCCTCGATGGTCCCGGAGGAGGCGAGGCACGTAACCTCCCGACGGCCCACGTGACGGCTGAAGTTGGAGAAGCCATTGGCGCGGCTAGAGTAGTTGTGGTGGGACTGGTTCCTCTTCCTTAAGAGAAAACCCCACAACAGAGACGGAGTTGGTTTCAGGGTCTTGGTGGTGGTGGTGGTGGTGTTGTGAGTCCGGAGGATGGCCAGAGACGTGGTGGGTCCCACGGACATGGTTCTGATGTAGCAATGAAACAGGGCCGAGCAGGGCATCGTTTTCTTTCTTTTTTCCTTTTTGGGTTCTTCTTTCTTGTTAGTTGCGGCGGTGGATAAGAAGTGGCATTTCTTGGATGAGATTAGCAGAAGCCGAGGTTGTCGGCGATTAAGGTTGGTGGGTTTTTTTTTTTTTTTTTTTTTTTTTTTTTTTTTTTTGGTATGGGTTGGGAAGGTAGGAGAAAGAGTGGCGGTGGCTATGCCGCGCTGAGGTTCGTGTTTTGCCAAGAAGACTGGACTGAAAGAAGCAAGTCTATTTTTAGCATTATTGTCCCCAAATTTATCCATATTTGACAATTTACTCTAAATTATTAATTTCGCTAATTTACCTCCAAAACTTTTTATAGTATTACAATCATCCCATTTTACTTAACTTCTCGTTAAATTTAATGACGGAAATTTCATGTATATATCATTTAAGGGTAGAAAATGACATATCCGATCAAAAAATTACAAATCCAACTCAAACCATCATAAAAATCTTTCAAATTCAAATCCTAAATTTAATGAAAAAAATTAATAACAGAGACATGTTGCAGCAAATCAAAAATTTTGAGGTCTATCAAAATCAAAAATTTAAAAATAAAGAGTTATTTAAGTTTTTTCTATTATGGATTTTATTTTTATTCAGAAGGTATATTTGTATTTTGAACTTTTAGATTCGAATACCGAATATTATGCTTAATATGTAAATTTATATCATTTCTCGTTCAATACTTAATTCTGACTTTAAAATGATCAATTACCCTTAAAAGAAAGACATAATTATTTAATTATTTATATTTTTATATCATGTACTTTGTTTTTATTTAAAAATATACAATGTATTTTAAAATTTCACATTTTTGTATTATTATACAAAATTTAGTAAATAAATCTATACATATTTTGGATCAAAGCTTAATTTTTATATTTAAAATACTCAAATTACCCTTAAATTCAAAATTAAAAATAATCAAAGAATTTTTAATTAAAAAAAAAAAAAAGCAAAAGAAGCATGACGTACCCTCCTCCGGGGAGGCCCATGGTGCAAATAAACTATGCCTCAGTCCGGTGGTATGGATTTTTAATAAACCTCTGCAAAAAAAAAAAAATCATAATCATAATCAAATTATGATCAAATAATACCCAAAAAAAAAAAAACCTATTATAGAGAGTAATAGTAAATTATAGTATAAAATTTTAAATAGTAATAAAAAAACCATAATTTAGGGGTCACAATTTGTTTATGATTGTGTTCAAGTTGTATCGATTTAATTTTTTCTCAACTCAAACCGACCATGACAAGAATTTTCCTAAAAATTGTGACACGAACCCGAAACGGGTTAATATGACACGAATTGAAATTGACCCATGACTTGAAATTGACCATAACTCGAAATTGATCAGTGACACGTTATTTACCTAAAACTGAAATTGATAAGAAATTAATAAAATAATTCACAACTTAATCAAAATAATCTAATTACATCCATTAAAACTAATTCAAATAAGTAAATCATATACAATTCACAAAAAATCCTAAAGTAATAAAGATCTTATCAATATCATACCATAGATAAACACAAGTTTTAATTTTTAATTTTTCACAGGTTAATTTCAGGTTTGGGCCCAAAATTGACTGCACAAGAAAAACACGTTGTGTTCGGAAGACGGTTGAACCTGCAATAGACTCATTTTTAGTGTGTCACATTCAGGTAGACCTGAGTTTGACTGTTCACTTTTTCTTAACCTAACCCATAAAAATCGTGTCGTATTCGAGTCGTATAATAGTTTCGGGACCCGTATTGCTGACTCTATCATAATCATTCATGCTCTCTCTATTTCTCTCACTCTAATATGAAATTATGCACATAAATTTGTTATTAAAAATTAATCTTAACTACGTTATTTTCTAAAATATCCAAGAATATCTAAAGATTTACCAAAAGAAAAGAACATAAGAAACATATGTTATAATTCATCATATTTTAAAAAACCTGTTATAAATTTCAAAAATACCTATAAATGTTATTTGCTACAATTTTCATATATATATATATATATATATATGATACCCTTATTTTTGTAGATCCCTAATTCACATCCTACCTAAAATTCAAAACCATAAATCCCCAACTAAAACCCAGTCCCTAAATCCCAAACATAAATCCTTTCCCAAATTTAATAGCACATGCCACATTTTGATATTTCAAAAAAAAAAAAAAAAAAAAGGGTAGTGTTGAGTGGAAACTGGAAATAGGGAAATCACATTTAAACCATTATAGCAATAGTGAACTTTTTTTTTTTTTTTTAATTAACTGTTCTCAATGTGTTCCCTTTTCTAACATAATTTGTTCAACGACGTTTTCATGACTTGTATTCACTGATTCTTTCAAATTAGCTCAAGTCTATATACTATGTAATATGAGCTCTTTTGTTTTCCCTACTGAAAATGTATTATCTTCCTTTCATCATTATTGTTCAGATGATGTGATGTGTGTGGACTAGTTCTCTTCGATCGCATCTTTCAAGGGTTAGTTGAAGCTCCTGAACTGAAGGTATCTCAATATTGTTTCTTTTCCCCTTCCCTCCTACTCATATGATGCACTAGAGTCGTTACATCTCATTCATTTTAGTTAAAACAAACATGTGCAATAAATCTTTGTTCAACTTTCTTTGGAAAATACATAGGGAAAGAACGGTAGAAAAAGAAAACATAGTTGTTTCCTATGGCTTGAAAAGTATGTCGGAGTGTTTTGTAGTTGCAACATTTGCGCAAACTCAAGCGGCAAGGAATGTTTGCGCAATTGTTTTTGAAAAAAAAAATAAAAAAAAAAATTTTGAAATAAGAAGTTTGCAAACTCTGTTCTTCATCTTTTGGTTGGTCTTTTGAACCGTGCTCTATAATGGTTTCAAAGTTGATTATGGAAATTTTCTTATTTTATATTTGCAGAAGTTCAATAAAAGCCGTCCTTATAAGAACTCCGGACCAAGGCACAATTTGTTTGCACGAAGGACCTTGAAGCAGACTTCGGAGGAGACCTCGAAGGAGGGTACGCCACTGCTTCTTTTGCTTTTTATTTTTATTTTTATTTTTATTTTTCAGTAGGATATGTGATTGACTTTCACTCTTTACTCTATTGGAAATGTTGTCTTCGACATTAACCGCAGCATTTGTCCTTATAAAAAAGAAAGAGAAATTATAGTGTTCTTTAATATGTAGGCTTTGTGGTTAAGGATTGATAGATGACCCTCTTGTCCAAAATCCTTCCGACAAAACCAGTGCTCTGGTGTGTTTGTAATTCTACTACTTTTGTCTATAGATATTCTTCTGGCCTTTTTGCAGGCCAAACAAAAGAGATAAGCAAAAAACTGGATGAACTCACTCTTCCGGATCGCCCTTCGACTGGTTGACTTTGTTTCCGGTTCTTGGTAGTATGATAAATGGATTGAAGCGGGTGTAAAGTAGGAACAACAAACTCTTTTGCTGCTTGAAATTAGAGTTTTACTTTTGCCTTTGCCTTTCTTTTAATAAACTTTCTTCTCAAACTTAACCTTGTAAATAAGAACCTTGATTTCATTTTGGAATTTTAGCATAATTCGTAGTCCAAATTTTTACTTACCATGCAAGGAACGTACCGTTCTAGCTTCTTTTTTTCCTTACTCATTCTAATTATTGTTCTTTTTATTTTTATTTTTGATAAAATTCTTATTATTATTGTGTTTGTCATTCTCAGAGTTGTGCTATGGACTGATGTGAAAATGACCCCTATTTTTTTTATGAACTTTTTTTGATCTTGGTTAGAACATTTGTTTATAGTAGTTTTTTTTTTTTTTGGGTCCAAATAAGACTACTTTTTTTTTTGGTAGAAGTCCAAATAGAACAACTTACACCGTATTAGATGAAGGTATTTATTTCGTAATGTAGTTAAGGACAAATTGGAGCTTGTAATTAAAGGCATCGATTTATGTTTTTATCGTGGAGTGATTAATCGAGATTAAACCGACTACGAGAAAGAAAGAGGATAGAGGGGACAAGACAGAATTGTAAGTTAAAAATTAAAAAAATAAAAAAATAAAAATAAAAAGAAGAGAAATTAAAGTAAATAGAATTTTTACGAAAATAATTGAAAGGTAGGTTTTAAAATATGTAAAGTAAATAATAAATTTACTCATATTTATTTGAAATAAATAAATAATTTACGTCATAAATTTATTAATTGTTTTTTTGGTGAGTGATAAATTTATTAATTATTGTTTATTACTTTAAAAATTTTTAAACCTGTTATTATTTACTTTTAGTTATTTATGAAAAATGTTCATTGAATTTGTTTCCACGTTTATAATTTGTCACATTTAGAGAAAAGCCAACTAGGCTACCAAAAGGATTATGTAAAGAAAAACATTATATTAAAGACAAACGCCAGTTTTCTTTTGTTTTTTTGTTTTTTATTTTTTTTAGTAAATTACATTGACACCCCTTGTGTTTCCTCAAAATTATAGAGGCACCCTTTAACCAAAACTAATGACACCAAGACCCTCTAATTTTTTTTTAAAAAAATAACAGAACCCACTTTGTTAGTTGACCGTGAGCTTGACCGTGAATTATTATCAAATACCAGAAATGCCCCTATTTGCATTATAAAATGTTTTCATCCATATGTGTAATTACAAAATGACAATTTTACCCTTCTTTGACACACCAAAAAAAAAAAGATTTCTAATTGATTTTTAAAAATTTATAATCATGATTTGCACTTGTTAAAGATATTTTAAAAAATTAAGTGGTAATTTTGTTTTCTTAGGAAGCATTACAACAAAAAAAAAAATATCCAAACGAAAAGTTTGCTTTCATAAGAAAAAATAATAAAAGTTCAGATCCAAAACAAAATACAATATAATAAGACATATATAAAGATAACATCATATATAATCTAAATAAAGTCTAAATAAGAAGAAAACAATTAGATAGTCTAAACAAGTCATAGTAAGAAAATAAAAATGACATGGTCCAGATAAGTCCTCATAAAAGATAAATTGGGCCCGTTTGGCTCGTTAGCTTAAACCTAAATTTTTTAATTCAATTTTTATTTTTTTCTGAAAAACTTTTTTATTTTTTTTTAAATCAATAAAAATTATTATTTAAATTTAAAAATCTTAACTCAAATTCCAACGCTAAACGGGCCCATTAATCACATGTCCAAATAAGTCATAACATGAATACAAAAGTCATATGATCCAAAATAAGTCACAAGAGTAAATGGGCCTCCAAGACAACGTCAACCAAAACGGGCCACCGAGATAACATCAACCAAGAGAGAGCTGCCATCCACCAAGAGTTCGCAGCGCTAACTACCTACCAAGAGTTCTGACCGCCATCAAACAAGTCCAACATCAATCCATCTACAATCAAATTGACACTTTTAGATACAACCAAATATATCAACCGAATCACATTCTAGACGGGAAGAAAGTTACCTGACTATCACGAACAACCAACTGCATACTTCCATGACTGGATGAGCCAGTACTAGGTCCGCTCCCCGAAGATTTAGAAGGGAAAGTACGCTTGTTGTGGCCTTGTTGCTTGCAATTTTGGCACTTGCTTAAACCGCTTCCTGGGCCTCACCTTGAATAGAATTCCCCTTACTTGAAGATTCACCCGGTGGAGGAAATGACGGTCGACGGACTCGGGCTCCAACGAACTCTGGCGTTTGCAGAGAACTCCGGTGTAGGTGGGGGACAACTCCAGTGCTAGGGCAGGTGCAGGCGCAGGCGAACTCCGTCGTTGGTGCAGGGGAACTCCGCTGCTGGACTCGGTGTAGGCGCGGGCGAACTCCTTCCCAGGCACAGGCGAACTCCGGTGCTGGCGCCGGCGAACTTTGGCGTAGGCGAATTTCTGGGCAGGCGAGAGCTCGGGGCGTGGGCTGCAAACGGGCAAAAGGAGATGAAGCTTTGGCTAGGATTTTTCTTCACTTTCTGTTTGTTTGTTTGTTTTTTTTTTTTTTTTTTTTTTGCAGGGATTTTTCTTGAGTTTAGGTTAGACTAAAAAATTAAGCGTCATGATCTATTTAATAGAATCAATGGCTGACATTTTTTGGGTAGTTTGGCCATTTCAAATACAAATTTAACAGAGTTAAAGGAGAGGGGGTTTTGGTGTCATTAGTTTCAGTTAAACGGGTGTCTTTGTAATTTTGAGAAAAAACAGGGAGTGTTAGTGTAATTTACTTTTTTTTTTTTTTTTTTTTAAGGGAAAGCATCATTTTATTGCAAGGCAGAGAGGCAACAAACCGAGGAGTAGCCTCAAAACTCCATACACAAACATGACCAGGCAATTTGGGCAACCATATTCCCATTAGCAGAGATATGTTGACAAAAAACATCAGGAACCAGGGAGAGATACTCTTTAATATCTTGGACAATTAGATCAGCCTCAGCCTCACCATCACACAGACCCGTAGCATTAGAGACTGCAGTCACCACATTGACTGCATCAGATTCCACCATTTCCACATTGATTCCAGCCGAGGAAGCAAACTATAGTCCTGCTCTTAATTCAAGACATCAGCAAGATGAGACACCTTCCATTCTCTCTGCAAGACAACCTATCACCACACCAGATCGATGAATCCCGTATGATGGTGCCAGTGCCTATAAATCCAACATCACTGCGAACAGCCGCATCCACATTGCGTTTAAATTTTCCCAAGGGAGGAGCACGCCACGAGAGGAGAGGAACATGCCTGGCCAGGAGTTTTAGGCACAAACAACTGAGTACAGTGCTTGGTACTCGCTCACAATACGACCTGCACTTTCTATAACATGAACAGTACAAGTTCCGGTTCCACCAGATACTCCACGCTAACACACAAAACACTTCCAAATCATGAGGCCGCAAGGTTAAGCTTGAAGCTACACATAAACCACAAAAGAGACGCATTTTATCCTAGAAAGTACAGGTCAAACTGCAGATTGACTCACAAGCATCTCAACCAGCTGGGCAACTCCACAAAGCGTGCCACCCAGACTCAAAGTCTAGCCGACACCGATCACAATGAAGCCCACATTCAACTCTGCGCTTGTGTAAATTGTCCAGACTAGGAAGAGTACCATTAAAAGCTTCTACCACCATTTACAAACAGAACTTCTTTCTAACAAACTAGTCAAGATCTTAGCTTCCATAGCAACCCGAAAAACTTCAGTTTTGAATTCCTTATTAAAATTTAAAATACATTTTAATCTAAAACATGTCAGATCAAATTTCTATTGTCAAATTCGAATTTAATTAGAAGATAAACTTGCGTTATCCGCAAAAGAAAATAAAATAAAATCACAGCATAAGCAATGAACGACGATAATATTCCTACACCCCAACCCAAACCTCAACCTCATACATCAAATTTTTACCCTAAAAGTGATAAACGTCATATTATATTTTTCCTTAATTAGATTTACTTGGGTTTTTTTTTTTAATTTCTTTTTACTTGTTTACATTTTCTTTCCTTTTTCTTTAATTTTTCAAACATGATAGCGTTCCAAGTTTGCATATAGAAAACTAATTTTTTTATATTTCTTTTTCTGCTAACATTTGATTTTAGCTTGTCGGGTTTTAGTAATACAAGGGTGTTGATTTTACCTCAACTTCCAAGTGATCGCTTATAAATAGGCCAATAAAATTGCAGCCTCTACGCCTCCTATAAATTAAAGCCTACCATCAAGCTTTTCTTTTTCTTGTTTATGCTTTGTCTGTTGTGTGACAATGGGGATGATAAAAATTAGGAAGAGGTCAGATAAGTGTGTGCCTACAAGAACTGGAAACAAAAAGGATTTTTTTTTTTTTGAAAGGGAAAATTTCATTTCTCTCACCAAAGAGATTAAAAACCCGAGCATTTATTATATGAGATAAAACTCTTAAATAAGAATGGATCTACCAGTAAAATTTGATAACACTCAAAAGGAAAAACGTATGCTTGAGGCTCGATAACGGGTATATATCTCAATACATTGAAATCGTGCATATGTAAGGCTCTTTTTGACAAAACCCTGATTGTTGATGGAATTTCCCAATCAATCGAGGGCCAAGACTCACTAGCTTAAGGACCACTACTAACTCCGCATAGAAGTAATTTTAACGAGATCAAAATACCGTCAAAATTTAGATATGACGGATAAACAACCAATGCGGAAGGTGGAAAAACCGCCTCTGTTATTAGAAATAACAAACAAAAATAAAACACTCAAAGAAGAAATGACAAAGACATCATAAGCATTACACATAAACCTACAAACCGTAAAATAAAAAAAACCAATCACATAAAAAGAGTCATTGCCGATAAAACGAACCACATCGTTGGAAGAAACTGGGTTGCCGTAGCCGAGTAGCTGCAGGACCTCCCCGATACTTGACAACCACGCACCACCACCATCTCATTCATGCCTTCCTCCTTCCCACAACGTCCATCCTCCTGTTATCGACTTGCCTCTGTCAAGATCCTAATCATATGATTCTCACCTTCATCTCTAGTGTCGGGAAACTAAAGACAAGCCAAAAGCTGCCACCGGACTCCGACCCCAAAAGAGAGAAATGATTGAGAAACCCTAATCCTCACGTACTAGAGAGAAAAAGAGAAGAGGGAGAGAAAGAGGAAAGTTACTCTATAGTAAAATTTTAAAAAAAAAATTAAATGTGTTAATAATTCAATTTATAATTTTACTTACACTTGAACATGTATAGCAACTATATTTCCAAATATAAAAATGTATATATAAACAAATTTAGTTAATCTATAATTGTTTTTCACACTTAATATAACATAAAAATTTTGCATAATTATAATCTAAACTGATTAAAAATTTATTTGTCCTTAAATATGCACTCCTTTTTATTTATCAGGGTTTTTCCTTTATTTTTCTTTTCCTTGATAAAGGGGCTTAATGAGACACCGGACCTAACCGGGTAGATCCTATATTATGTTAGCTTCATAGTTGTTTCTGTGTTGTTTCTACTTTTGGATTGGTTTTGTTTATGTCATCTTAACTTTATTGTAATTTTCCTTGGGAGATTTTATTTGTACCCACACCATTGATAACTACCCCCACAAAATCATTAAAGATTCTTATTATACTTTTATCCTATAATAAAATTACCTTAAAATTCATAAAAAATACTCATACCCCCACATACTTAAAATTAATAGAAATATTCTTTTGTATAAATAATTAAAAAACATACACCACATTAATTATAAATGGAAATAATTTTTTTAAGGAAAAAAAAAAGATTCCCCAAAAAACTAATTAACATCAATTTCATTTTGTAAACCCTAACTTGTTCTTCATCAATTTTTTTCATAAAAAATCTTTACACCTACATGAAAATTTTCAATGAAAGATTTAAGTGAAACAAAAATGAAGAAAGCATGTCTCTTAAAGAGTTAACAAATATTTACATATGCATCTTTTATTTTCTGATTCATTAGTATTATGTGTGTTTTTTCTTTACTTTTGATATTTGAAAATAATTCTTTGTGGTTTTTTTATACAATTCTTTTTTTATATTTTTTTCTTACTAAGTTCGTTTCTGTGATCATATACATATATTATTTTAATACATGATGACAAGAATAAAGATAATTTTGTCCTGAATAATCATACTAATATGTTCAACACCAAGATGACAAAAGCTTTAAAATTTTGTACCCCTTTACATATATGATTTTACTTTATTTTATTTTGTTGATATACTTTGTAAGTTTTCAATTCTTATTGTCAAAAGATTATACTAATATATCCACAAAAGATTTTTTATTGTTTCATCTTTTTCTTTAGATACTTTATGTTCCTTTTGTGGGAAAGTTTTTTTTTTTTTAATCTAGAATTGGTAATTTATTTTTATAAAATTAAAATTAAAATAGAAGTGGGTGTATGAGAAGGTTAAGTCTAACATTATATAAAAATATCTATAAAAGGATAGATTTGTTATGTTTATATTAATAAACATTTATTAAGTGATGGTATTTATCAATATTATAGATGCAAATATAACCACTCATTTTCTTTTTATTATTAATTATCTTCCATTTGAAACACCAGTCTAAACCTTTTTCAAAAATTTTTTTTTTTTTTGTCTTTTTTTGAAAAGTTAACAAAATTATAACTAGTTTTTTAAAAGCAATTAACTTCAATCTAAAAATTTCATTTCAAACCGGTGTTCTAAACATAAGCTTAACGTAGGTTGGGTAGATGATGATGGTGCTAAATGGATACCAACCTAATCCGGACGTCTTAGTGCACACATAGACGGAGGGATATAAAACCTAGTGGGGCACAGGATATCCCAACTAAGTTGACACCTGCTGAATACCCTAATTATTTATTTATCTCTAACATTTTATTAAAAATAAAGAAAAAAATAATATTAGCTTCAATTAAATATGGTACAGACTATCCATAAAAGGAAAAACAACTAAAAAGTAAATGCATATAAAAAACAGAGTAAAGCAGATTTTGATGTCAGATACAGACTATCCATAAAAGGAAAAACAACTAAAAAGTAAATGCATATAAAAACAGAGTAAAGCAGATTTTGATGTCAGAAGATATAGCTGAACTACATATTTGAAATTCAAAATCTATATTAGACCTCATTAAAAACCTTGCAAGTAAAACTAAAACCCAATTGAAAAAACTTAGTAAGAAAAAAAGATTATCTACGCTTGTCATGTAATAGCCTTATAGGAAAAAAAGAAAAATATTATTTTCCTTGTTCTATCTCTCTCTTTGTTGTTATTGTTTTGTTGTTTATTTATTTATTTTTTTTTTTTTATGAAGCTTTAGGGATGAAGTCTAAAAAATGAATATATTTATTATTTTGTTTTTAAAAGTTAAGGAGAAGAACAACGTTGACTCTTTTATATATTTAATTTTTAGTTTTATAACATCATTTCAAATTAAAAATATTCATTTTATTTAAAATCCAACTTCAGTTTTTCAAAATTCGCATTATATTCATATTTTGTTTCTCAATTATTTCTTCAATAATAAGTGAAATAGTAAGAAGCGACATATAAATTTTTCTATTTTTGCAAAAAAAAAAAAAAAAAAAAAAAAAAAAAAAGAGGAAAAAACGAAGAAGAGCAACAATATGTTAAAAAGAATACCAATAATGTGATATAAAAAAGAAAGGAAAATTAATATTTTAGCATATTTCTAGTAAATGAGAGAGAAAATCTTGCACATGAAAAACATAAAAAGAAAAGAAAGAACAAATGTAACCATTAGATAGAAAGGGGAAAAAAACAAGGGAGAAAATGAAAAAAATGCTGAACCATAGGTTGACAAGTGTAAGAAGAGGAGAAGAGCAACGTTGGTTCTTTAATATTTATTAAGATAAGATTTAAAATCTAAATCCAGTTTTTCAAACTTCACATTATATTCATTTTTCTCTCTCAAATATCCCTTCAATAATAAGTGAAAAAGTAGGAAACAACAAATGAATTTTTGTGTTTTTGCAAAAAAGAAGACGAAGAAGAAGTAGAAGTAGTAGAAGAAGAAGAAGAATATGTTAAAAAGAATACCAATAATGTGATTTAAAAAAAAAGGAAAATTAATAAAATAATTTAGCATATATGTAGTAAATAAGAGAAAGAAATCTTGCACAAAAAAATCATAAAAGAAAAGAAAGAACAAATGTAACCATTAGATGGAAAGGGGTAAAAAAACCAAGGGAGAAAATGGAAAAATGATAGAAAGAACAATAGGTTGACAAGTGTAAGAAGAGGAAAAGAGCAACATTAGCTTTTTTATATATGTTGGGATTAGGATTATAATTAGGATTAGGATTATAATCTAAAACATATTTTATAGGTACTTTTGAAAATTATAACAAAAATTTTAAAAAATAATAAAATATAGCTTATTTTAATTGATAAATATTTAAATTTTCTAGTAACTATTTGATTGCCTAGTAAATAATAAAATTACAGATAAATAATAATAGACTCTCGCAATGGCACTGATACCAATGATGTCGAGGAAAGAAAGTCGCAAGAGAGGGGAGGAGTTGTAGATACAATTTCGGTATTTTCATGGATAATTATTTTGAATATATTATTGGTTACTAATCTTTAAAAATTATGCAACAATTTTAAATTAGAGCTCTAAATATGTCATTACGATTAACATAATAAGATAAGTGATAGAAGATATAGTTTAATAATAATTTCACACTTGACTCTACTATAATATGTTGAGTTCGAATCCCTTGTCTCCAAATTCAGGGAAAAAACTGATAAATTGTTTGATAAGTCTCTAAACTTTTAAGTAGGTGAGAGTTTTGTCCTAAAATTTTTATTTTTTTTGATAAAAATAATCCTAAACTCTTAAATTTGTGAGAATTTGACCCTCAATATATATATATATATATATATATATGTGTGTATGTATTTTGGATAATTTGCGGGGTATTTGGTCCTTCCATTTATTTTTTTTTAAAGGAGGGTGGGGATACAACGATAAAGTGACATCATTGGGGGAGGTCACCTTAACTCGTAAGGGATAGTAAATGACATCATTTTTAAATAAAAATATTATGTTACCCTTAAAAACCAATAAGTTAACAAATTCCCCAATTAAAAAATAATTGTTCTGAATTAAAAACAACCAATAAACCATAAGTAATTAGGAAAATAAATTTTCATAAAGAGACAATTAAAGATGGCTTTTGTTTTTCGATTTTTTTTTAAAGTGATATGTATTTTCACAAGAAACAGAATTTTTATTTCTTTCTTTATCAGATTTCTTTTTTTTTTTTTGTTGGAGATCATTTTGAACTTATTATTTTTTTAGGGTAATAGAGTCTATTTGTTCGAAAATAAACATTTATCGTGGTACTCTCATAGTCAAGCCAACGTCCCTCATCACTATCATGTCATTGTCGTATCCCAACCCTCATTTGGTTTACCAGTTAGTACTTAATTTTTTAGGTTTGAATTGTTTGACTTTTTAAAAATTAATTAAAATTTTTGTTTAATTTGCAGAAAAAAACAAAAATGAGTTGGGAAATTTTAGTTTAGAATAGTGTTCTAAACAAAGGCTTGCGAGGTATTTTAACGAAACCAGATAGATTATGGACCAAATTCCACAAACTTAAGAGTTCATAGAATTTTTACCCAAAAATAAAATTTAGAGAATAACTCTCGTCGACTTTAAAATTCATAGACCAATTCTAGAATTTACCCATTAAGATAAGATAATTAAAATGATGTCGTTTTATTGTCCCAAATTAATGATTTAAAATAGAAATTCCAGCTTTAACTACAAAAAGAAATTTCCCCCCAAAAAAAAAAACCTCAAAAAATAAATCAAATAAAAATTCTCACGATGAGTTCGTTGAGTTGGTTTTAACCAGCAATCGAGCAGGCGTGCTATGGTTGTATGGAGCACTAAAACGCTAGCGTTTTGGGATATCACGTCGCATAGTTTTTTTTTTTTTTTGGGTGAATAAGCCATGATCACGTTGCATAGTTGAGTTAAAGAAAAAAGTGGCTCCAGCTCATTCTTCTTCTCGACGTAAGGACGCCATTGTTGAGTTTAGGAGAGACGAGCTCTATAAGGTACGGCATCTCATTTTCTTGTAGAGGAGTGATTTGAAGCAGTAGAGAGGCTAAGCGAGACGTTCTTGGAGCTAATTTTCTGATAGACAAAAAATCTCGTGGGTTTAACACACAAGTTAAGCTATGAAAATGGGTTTCTTTGTTTCTCCTTTGATGGTTTTCTGGTTGCCTCAAAATGCATAGGAATCCCATTTTATTCGTAGAAGAATGGGTGGGTTTCTTTTGACCATTACTTCAATTACTTCGTTTGAAATGTGGTTTAGTTTGAGAATGTTGTTGATTTTTTTTTTTTCGTGCATGGTTAGGGCTTTTATCTCTCTTGTTTTCTATTTAAGGTCTTCTGAAATTCTTTGAATTCATGTTCACGAAAGTTGGTTCTGTTCATGTACTTTTTGTTGTGCGCAGTTGTATTAAATGATAGGGAAACATTGTTGCTCCCATTAAACCCCAGACGAAATCCCAGATTGAAAACCCAATCCCAACTCCTACAACAATCATCGACAATCCACAGAGTAATACAAGACAAAATCTTGGCACATCGGAAAATAAAAAAAAAAGACAATCTCAGAATGAATGAAAGTAAAGAAAACCAGAAAAATACACTTCTATACCACTTGTTGGGTTCTCATGGATTTTAGAGTGAGAGAGAATATCTTCTTCTTGTGAAACCTCTACAAATCAGTGGGTGAGAGAAAAACAGAGGGGGGTAAGCTCGTTGATTATCCATATTTAAACCAAGGCGTGAACTACTGCAACAGGAATGTAGCTCACATTGACAGAACCTCAGTAAAAAATCTTTGTGTTCTTGATTGTGATTGTTCTGTGATTGGCAAAAGGGATTTGATTGTTCATTTGTGAGAGTTGAGAGTCTGGGTTTGAGACAGGTTTAAATCTTCAGCAAACATATATATATATATATATATATGAAAAGTTCTTTTGTTCCATAGTACCATTGATGTATATGTGGGAGTATGGGTGTGTTTGTTATTATTATTATTTTTTTTGGTATTGCCCAATTCAGTTTAAAAACGGGGCTTCTTTTCCATTTGCACAGGGCAAAACTTCAATCTCAGCTCTCTACGTCGAAGTGTCCAATGGAAAAGCTGCCTCAGGAATTACTTGAATGTATTTTGGTTAGGCTACCAGCCAAAGCCTTGATCAGATCTTTAATCGTTTCAAAAGAATGGTGTGCTTGCATCAAATCTGCTGAATTCAGAAGCGTTTTCTTCAATTATTGTCTTGAATCAAGCATCCATAGGCATTTTTTGATTTCTGATTTCAGTGCATCACAAACAAAGTTTGTTTTAAAGCGGTTGGATGACAATGACACCATCATTGAAACAATTGGGGAACCCACATAGCCATTGAAAGACTTAAGGGTGGCAACTGAATTGCTTGGGCATTCAAACGGAGTAGTTTTTCTTTTAAACCGCTATCCTTCAGTAAATCAACCAAAGATGGCACTTTGGAATCCAACCATACACAGGTACAAGACCGTATCTTGATTACATATTCGCTCAACTCTGCAAATTTCGGTGCCTCATATACAAGGCTTGGAACCTGTATATGGTTTTGGTTATGATAAAGCACATGATGATTTCAAAATCATTTGAATCGTTCAGTTTAGGAATACTAAATTGAAGAAGTTTGTGTCTGACATAATGGTTTATAGTGCTAACTCAAATGGATGGAGGAAGGTCAGGAGTCTGCCCTTAACGAATTACATAGTATTCCAAAGGACTTCATTTTGTAATGGGTTTGTGCATTGGCTGGCAGAGAAAGCTTTTGACACGAGGAACAAGAGAATTCTAGCTTTTGACATTGAGAGCAAGGAATTTGCTTTTTATTTGTTTTATTTTTTTAATGAAAACGTAGTTGGAGTTGGACAACTGAACTTGTATACTTTCGATGACCATCTCTGTGTTTCTAGCAAAGAAGACGAAAATGAAGTAAGGATGATGATGAGTTACGGGGATGCAGATTCATGGCAATTTCAATTTGGAGTTGATTGGGAGGGAGAAAGAGATTTTCAACATCCAACCTCTATTTTTCTCTGGGGACCACACTCGCATTCTAACCCAAGCCCAACAGGATTTCTCAACTCTGGTTTGGGTGTCCATCTATACAAAAGAAGGTGCACCAATAATTGGTCGATTCAAAAGCAGATCTTTCACCATAACTCCAAGCGTCCCAACTCTCTCACTATTGGTTGGCAATCCTGGAGGTAAGATATATTGTTTGGTCATTTGCTTTTCTTAGTTGTGTTTGTATTGAACCTTGCACCTGGCCTCTTGATGAATGTCGAACCATTAAATGAAAGCTTCTTGGATAACCATGTTAAGAGGGTCCAGAATGCTGACAACTAGTGTTTAAAATTCTAAATGAGACCATCATCTAGTGTTAAATTACACTTTTAGAGCTTCCTGGATAATATGATTGAGAAGATATAATGTGCATTGAGTTTATATTCTGTGAGATATATATGTTTTACATATGGTTTATTCTTTTTCTTGGACAACATTAATATGTTGTTATCCTTCCAAAGGTTTTGCACGGAAGGAATACTTTAATGTTGAAAATTTTTGGATGGATAACAACACATTAATGTTATCCAAGAAAAAGAATAAACCATGTGTAACACATATATATTTCATAGAATATAAACTCAATGCACATTATATCTTCTCAATCATATTATCCAGGAAGCTCTAAAGTGTGATTTAACACTAAATGATGGTCTCATTTAGAATTTTAAAAACCAGTTGTCAGCATTCTGGACACTCTTAACATGGTTATCCAAGAAGCTTTCATTTAATGATTTGACATTCATCAAGAGGCCAGGTGCAAGGTTCAATACGAACACAACTAAGAAAAGCAAATGACCAAACAATATATCTAACCTCTAGGATCGCCATCCAATAGTGAGAGAGTTGGGACGATTGGAGTTATGGTGAAAGATCTACTTTCAAATTGACCAATTATTTGTGCACCTTCTTCTCTATGAATGGACTCCCAAACTAGAGTTGACAAATCCTGTTGGGCTTAGGTTAGAATGCGAGTGCGGTCCCTAGAGAAAAATAGAGGTTGGATGTTGAAATTCTCTTTCTCCCTCCCAATCAACTCCATATAGAAATTGCCACGAATCTGCATCCCTGTAACTCATCATCATCCTTACTTCATTGTCGTATTCTTTGCTAGAAATACAAAAATGGTCATCAAAAGTGTACAAGTTCAGTTGTCCAACTCCAACTATGTTGTCATTAAAAAAAGCAAATTCCTCGCTCTCAATGTCTAAAGCTGGAATTCTGTTGTTCATATGTCAAAAGCTTCCTCTGCCAACCAATGCACAAACCCATTACAAAACGAAATCCTTTGGAATACTATGTAATTTGTTAAGGGCAGACTCCCGACCTTCCTCCATCCATTTGAGTTAGCACTATAGACCATTATGTCAGACACAAACTTCTTCAGTTTAATATTCCTAAACTGAACGACTTGAATGATTTTGAAATCATCGTGTGCTTTATCATAACCAAAACCATATACAGGTTCCAAGCATTGTATATGAGGCACCGAAATATGTAGAGCTGAGCGAATAAGTAATCGAGATACGCTCTTGTACCTATGTATGGTTGGATTCCAAAGTGCCATCTTTGGTTGATTTAGTGAAGGATAGTTGTTTAAAAGAAAAACTACTCCATTTGAATGCTCAAGCAATTCAGTTGCCACACTTAAGTCTTTCGATGGCTGTGTGGGTTCCCCAATTGTTTCAATGATGGTGTCATTGTCACCCAACCGGTTTAAAACAAACTCTGTTTGTGATGCACTGAAATCAGAAATCAAAAAATGCCTATGGATGTTTGATTCAAGACAATAATTGAAGAAAACGCTTCTGAATTTAGCAGATTTGATCAAGCACACCATTCTTTTGAAACGGTTAAAGATCTGATCAAGGCTTTGGCTCGTAGCCTAACCAAAATACATTCAAGTAATTCTTGAGGCAGCTTTTCCATTGGACACTTCGACGTAGAGAGCTGAGATTGAAGTTTTGCCCTGTGCAAATGGAAAAGAAACCCCGTTTTTAAACTGAATTGGGCAATACCCAAAAAAAAAAAAATCACAAACACACACATACTCCCACATATACATCAATGGTACTATTGAACAAAAGAACTTTTCATATATATATATATATGTTTGCTGAAGATTTAAACCTCTCTCAAACCCAGACTCTCAACTTTCACAAATGAACAATCAAATCCCTTTCGCCAATCACAGAACGAACACAATCACAATCAAGAACACGAGAGATTTTTTACTGAGGTTCGGTCAAAGTGAGCTGCATTCCTATTGCAGCAGTCCTTGCCTTGGTTTAAATATGAATAATCAACGAGATTACCCCCCTCTGTTTTTCTCTCACCCACTGATTTACAGAGCTTTCACAAGAAGAAGATATTCTCTCTCTAAAATCCATGAGATCCCAACAAGTGGTAGTTTTTTTACTTTCATTCATTCTGAGATTTTGTCTTTTTTTTTTCAATGTGCCAAGATTTTGTCATGTATTACTCTGTGGATTGTCGATCGTTGTTCTAGGAGTGGGATTGGGTTTTCAATCTGGGATTTCATCTGGGGTTTAATCGGAGCAACAATGTTTCCCTGTCATTTTATACAAATGAGCACAACAACAAAAAGTATATGAACAGAACCAGCTATCGTAAACATGCATTCAAAGAATTTCAGAAAACCTTAAATAGAAAACAAGAGAGATAAAAGCCCTAACCATACACGGAAAAAAAAAAAAATCAACAACAACAACAACAACTTTCAGCCATTCTCAAACTAAACCACATTTCAAAGGAAGTAATTGAAGTAATGGTCAAAAGAAACCCAAAAAACCCACCCATTCTTCTACGAATAAAATGGGATTCCTATGCATTTTGAAGCAACCAGAAAACCATTAAAGGAGAAACAAAGAAACCCATTTTCATAGCTTACCTTGTGTGTTAAACCCAGGAGAAACCCTTTTTTTTCTATCAGAAAATTAGCTCCAAGAACGTCTCGCTGAGCCTCTCTACTGCGTCAAATCACTCCTCTACAAGAAAATGAGATGCCGTACCATATAGAGCTCGTCTCTCCTAAACCTAACAATGGCGTCCTTCCGTCGAGAAGAAGAATGAGCTGGAGCCACTTTTTTCTTTAACTTAACTATGCAACGTGATCATGCTTATTCACCCCCCAAAAAAAAAAAAACACCTAAGCGACGTGATATCCCAAAACGCTAGCGTTTTAGTGCTCCATACAACCATAGCACGCCTGTTCGATTGCTGGTTAAAACTAACTCAACTAACTCATCGTGAAAATTTTTATTTGATTTCTTTTTTTAGTTTTTTTTTTTTGGGGGGGGGGGGGGGATTTCTTTTTGTAGTTAAATCTGAAATTTCTATTTTAAATCATTAATTTGGGACAATAAAACGACATCATTTTAATTATCTTATCTTAATGGGTAAATTCTAGAATTGGTCTATGAATTTTAAAGTCGACAAGAGTTTGTTCTCTAAATTTTATTTTTGGGTAAAAATTCTATGTACTCTTAAGTTTGTGGAATTTGGTCCATAATCTA
Source organism: Ficus hispida (assembly GCA_025413025.1). NCBI lineage: Eukaryota > Viridiplantae > Streptophyta > Magnoliopsida > Rosales > Moraceae > Ficus > Ficus hispida. The sequence continues at coordinate 16,016,130 of CM046366.1, read as the reverse complement.
TCTGTTTTAGTTAAAATACCTCGCAAGCCTTTGTTTAGAATACTATTCTAAACTAAAATTTCCCAACTCATTTTTGTTTTTTTTTTTTTTGCAAATTCAAAAAAAAAATTAATTAGTTTTTAAAAAGTCAAACAATTCAAATACAAAAAATTTAGTATTAACAGGTAAACCAAATGAGGGTTGGGATACGACAATGACATGATAGTGATGAGGGACGTTGGCTTGACTACGAGAGTATGATGATATATGTTTATTTTCGAACAAATAGTCTCTGTTACCCTAAAAAATAATAAGTTCAAAATGATCTCCAACAAAAAAAAAAAAAAGAAAAAAATCTTTAGAGGGGTGTTTGAGTTTGAGTTAAGATTTTTAAGTTTCAATAGTAATTTTTGTTGACTTTTTCAGAAAAAGACAAAAATTGAGTTAAAAAATTTGAGTTCAAATAGGTGAACCAAACTCACCCGAATTAAAAAAAACTCATAAATCATTAAAAATCAAAAAAGAAAACTGATAAAGAAAGAAATAAAAATGATGTTTCTTGTGAAAATACATATCACTTTAAAAAAAATCATAAAATAAAAGCCATCTTTAATTGTCTCTTTATGAAAATTTATTTTCCTAATTACTTATGGTTTATTGGTTGTTTTTAATTCAGAACAATTATTTTCAATTGGGGAATTTGTTAACTTATTGGTTTTTTAGGATAACATAATACTTTTGTTTAAAAATGATGTCATTTACTATCCCTTATGGGTTAAGGTGACCTCCCCCAATGATGTCACTTCACCGTTGTATCCCCACCGTTCTTTAAAAAAAATAAATGGAAGGACCAAATACCTGCAAATTATCCAAATACATATATATATATATATACATATATATATACATATTGAGGGCCAAATTCTCACCAACTTAAGAGTTTAGGAGTATTTTTATCAAAAAAAAAAAAAGTTTTAGGACAAAACTCTCACCTACTTAAAAGTTTAGAGACCTATCAAACAATTTATCTTCCCCCCCCCCCCCCCCCCCTCGAATTTGGAGACAAATGATTCAAACTCAACATATTGTGGTGGAGTCAAGTGTGAAATTATTATTAGACTATATCTTCTATCACATATCATATTATGTTAATCTTAATGGCATATTTGTAGCTCTAATTTAAAATTGTTATATAATTTTTAAAGATTAGTAACCAATAATATATTCAAAATAATTATCCATGAAAATACCGAAATTGTACCTACATCTCCTCCCCTCTCTCTTGCCACTTTCTTTCCTTGATATCATTGGTGTCAATGCCATTGCGAGAGTTTATTATTATTTATCTGTAATTTTATTATTTACTAGGCAATCAAATACTTACTAGAATATTTAAATATTTATCAATTAAAATAAGCTATAGTTTATGATTTTTAAAAATTTTTGTTATAATTTTCAAAAGTACCTATAAAATATGTTTTTAGACTATAATCCAAATCCCAACATATATAAAATTGCAATCCATTCGGATCTTGCACCCATTCACCTTCAAAATTAATTTTGTGATTAATAATATACAACTAATTAATGCTCATATTAAGTCCAAGAATATCAATAGATGAAGCCTAGTAGACTGACTTTCGCATTGCCCACGTTGTGCAGGTGCACACATTGGGCCCCAAAACCTACTGGGGCCATGATTTGCACCCTCATCTTCAAAATTAATCAAGAAATTAATTTCGTGCTTAATAGTGCACCATTAATGCTCACATTATGTCCAAGAATATCAATAGATGAAATCTAGTAAACCGACTTTCACGTCACCCATGATGTGCGAGTACACACATTGGGTCCCAAAACCCACCGGGGCCGTGATTTGCACCCCTTACACGTGAGAGAACCTCTTGGGTACACCAATCTTATCCAAGATCACAAGTGCAATCACATATAATGTCCATCAAGTCTCTATGTCTAAGTAATGTGGGACTCCACATTTTTAATAATTTTTCCAATAAATACCAATACCAATTGGCACACTTTGAGTATTAGTTTCTCATTCATCCTATTGCCATTTTGAGTATATGAATATACGATTTTAATCTTTTCGCAATGGAGAATGCAAATCTATCAAGATTTGTTACTTTTATAAAGTGAGTCCTCAAATTTGGACTTGAAAATGGCTCTTCAAAATGGTTTTTTCCAATAAGCACCACAAACCAGCCCCTGATCATTACGTATCCACACTGATGCGGTCGAGTTTGGCCATACTGCTGCGTCAACATTAAGCTGCTTATAAATCCCAAACAGAGGCAGTTGCCACACTTCAGAGCCTATTCCTTGAACAACAACAGGATCAGGTTGAAAAAGGGTTCTCCATTCACAAAAACTGGCAAGGCCAAGTTCAAATATACTGTATGGATCACTGCCAACCGAGCCATGAACCAACAAGTTTCTTTCATACCAAAGCTTTCAAGCAAACCAACAAAATAAAAGCAAGTTCATCACTAGAAGTCACAGCAGCCACCAATCTCAGAAAATCTGCAAAGGGAAATTCCAATCTCCTCTCAACTACATGCCAAAGTCGAGAAAGCAGCCAAACCTGTTGGGAGACCGAGCACTCTAAGAGGGCGTGAGAAACCGTCTCTACACTTTCTCTTGCAACGAGGGAAGAGAACGTCACAGTCAATAATACTTGAGTCCTTTAGTAAAATGACCTTTTGACTTTTTTTTATTTTGTAAAATAACCTTTAAAAAATTTTAATTAGCAAAATGACTTTTTATTTTTAAAAATAATGTAAAAAGAAAAGATATTAATATATGATTAATAATACTTTGACTCTTCAAAGAACTATATATATTTGTTTTATACTAAGGAAACAGATAATCGGATAAAACAAGACAACCAATAGGTCGGTATCCCGAATCCATACAGAGAAAAACTGTCATGTCTCTATCAATTTAAACGAGTTAGGAGGCCGGTGTGTGAAGTGTTTTTCGTTATGGGACGAGTTCTCGAGAAGATCGCCCTGTTGTCATTCTTAATTCATGCTTATCTCATAATTTTATATTAAATGATTTATATTAATGATTATATTCATTTTCAATAATAAAGAAATAAATAATCATTTGGGAATATAGAGTCTTTGAAGGTTAAGTTAGAAATATATGATTAGGGAAAAAACTTTTAAAAAGTTATGCGATTTAAAAAAAATAATATAAAAATTTAAAATATATTCAGAACAAAAATGCAACATAGATTTTATCTTCTTCATCACCTCGATGCGAGTATTTTGACATAAAAAATCATTTCATTTCGATTTGAAATGAGAAAGTTATATATTTTTAAAGTTTGAGTTTTTTGAAAATAGAAGAGATAAAAAATTTCATATAAAGTTGAAATTTCAAAATTCAAATGGTAATACCATTTGGAGCTGCGTCCCAAACGGGTTCTTGAGACCCTATTTGGGATAACATTTCTAGATGGTGTTTCAATAATTGGATTTTAAAATATTAATTTTATATCAAACTTTCTCTTTTTTTCAATTTTTAAAAAACTCAAATTTTAAAAATCTATAACTTTCTCATTTTAAATCGAAATGAGATGATTTTTATGTCAAAATGTTCGTAACAACAAGATGAATAAGATAATTTATTTTTACATTTTTTTTTCAAATATATCTCAAATTTTTTATACTATTTTTTATATCACAAATTTTTTTAAAAAATTTTCTCATCAAACATATATTTTCAATTCAATTTTTAAAATACTACATCGGTCCAGATGTCTGAAAGCATCCCTCACCATCAAAAGTAAAACTGACATCATTAAAAATCTTCTAAAACCTCTGAAAAAAAAATATCTTATTCCTATGAAGAATAAACATTCCCTTCATCCAAACACCAGTTCTCCAACTCGGAAGTCTGAAGGACATTACCGTCATTTTCCGAACTCTCTCGAACTGCCCTCTCTCCCGCTTTCTTTCTTTCGCAGCCGCTCTTCACTACATCACACACTCTCTCTCCTCTTTCTTTCTCTAGGGCTCATTTCTGAAACCCTTCTTCTTCGATCCTCTTTCACGCTTTTCACCCCCCCCACCAAACTCCTCTCTCTCTCTCCTAAACTTCTAGGGTTTCTTTCTCTCTCCTCCTCATCCATGGCGGCCTCGGCACCAGCAGTTGTTCCCCGAGCCCGATCCTCCTCCAAGACCGAGTCCTATACCGACAACAAGCGCAAGGAGGACATCCGCCACGCCAATATCGTGGCCGCCCGCGCCGTCGCCAACGCTGTCCGGACCAGCCTCGGCCCCAAGGGCATGGACAAGATGATCTCTGCCGCCAACGGCGAGGTCATCATCACCAACGACGGCGCCACCATCCTCAATCGCATGGAGGTCCTCCAGCCCGCTGCCAAGATGCTCGTCGAGCTCTCCAAATCCCAAGACGCCGCCGCTGGAGACGGCACCACCACCGTAGTCGTCATCGCCGGCGCCCTCCTCAAGCAGTGCCTCTCCCTCCTCTCCCACGGTATTCACCCCACCGTCATCTCCGATTCCCTCCACAAGGCTGCGATCAAGGCCGTCGATGTTTTAACCGCCATGGCCGTCCCCGTTGAGCTCTCCGATCGCGACTCGCTCGTCAAGTCCGCCAGCACGTCGCTCAATAGCAAGGTCGTCAGCCAGTACTCCACTCTGCTCGCTCCGCTCGCCGTCGATGCCGTGCTCTCAGTAGTGGACCCTTCGAAGCCGGATTTGGTCGATCTGAGGGACGTTAAGATCGTGAAGAAGCTCGGCGGAACCGTCGACGACACCGAGTTCGTAAAGGGCTTGGTGTTCGACAAGAAGGTGAGCCACGCTGCCGGAGGGCCAACACGGATGGAGAATGCCAAGATCGCGGTGATTCAGTTCCAGATTTCTCCACCGAAGACCGATATTGAACAGAGCATTGTGGTTTCTGACTATACTCAGATGGATAGGATCTTGAAAGAGGAGAGAAACTACATTTTGAGTATGATTAAGAAGATCAAGGCCAGTGGTTGTAATGTTTTGTTGATTCAGAAGAGTATATTGAGAGATGCCGTGACCGATTTATCGCTGCATTACCTCGCTAAGGCCAAGATTTTGGTGATTAAGGATGTTGAGCGTGACGAGATTGAGTTCATTACGAAGACTTTGAATTGTTTACCTATTGCCAATATCGAGCATTTTCGCGCTGAGAAGCTGGGCCATGCTGATCTTGTTGAGGAGGCCTCGTTGGGAGATGGGAAGATTGTGAAGATTACAGGAATTAAGGATATGGGAAGGACCACCACTGTGCTTGTTCGCGGGTCGAACCAGCTGGTTATTGATGAGGCCGAGAGGAGTTTGCACGATGCTTTGTGTGTCGTTAGGTGCTTGGTGAGCAAGAGGTTCTTGATTGCCGGTGGAGGTGCACCGGAGATCGAGCTGTCGCGGCAATTGGGTGCTTGGGCAAAGGTGCTGCACGGAATGGAGGGGTACTGTGTGAGGTCGTTTGCGGAGGCGCTTGAGGTTATTCCGTACACGCTGGCTGAGAATGCGGGTTTGAATCCGATTGTCATTGTGACTGAGCTGAGGAACCGGCACGCACAGGGAGAAATCAATGCGGGGATCAACGTGAGGAAGGGGCAGATCACGAACATCTTGGAGGAGAATGTGGTGCAGCCTCTGCTCGTGAGCACCAGTGCGATTACCCTTGCCACGGAGTGCGTGCGGATGATCTTGAAGATCGATGATATCGTTACAGTTAGGTAGTGTGGATCAAAACATGACTGCCCTTTGGTGAGAAATGTTTGGTATCATATTTCTTTTTGTGTGTTATTTGAATTAGGTAGTTCTTTTAATGTGAGATTGGGTTCTGTTGGCGAATTTTGTTGCAAGATGTTTACTTTCAATCAGATGGTCATTGGTGTTTCAAAAGAAATTTTAGCCTTTCCGTTTACATGAAGCTAGAGGTCGTGTGCGCAGTTTTCTATTAACTTCTTTTATATCCTGAGACTCTGTTATGCAGCACGTAGTTAATGTAGCTCATCATAGACTTGATGGAAATTTTGTAGCTGTATACTTCTACCTTGAAGATGTGATGTGGTAACTTGATTATTGTCATCTAAATGTTTTATTGAATTTCTCATGTTCTTATCTCTGGGATTCTTATAATACATGAGCTTATTTTTCGTGTGTGCCAAAATCTAGTTCTAGGTTTATATTTAAAGCATAAAAATTTACTTTAGATGCAGAAACATTCCTGTTATTCTTATAATATGTAAACTTAGTTTCGTGTGTGTGCCAAATTCTAGTTGTAGGTTTATGTTTAAAGCATAAAATTTTAATTTAGATGCAGAAATACTCCTGTTATTTATTATATAACTTTAAAGCAGAGGGTATATCTGTGCTTGTGATTTCAGTCTAAAATGTTAAAAATAGTTTGTCGTTCTTTTTATTGTCATGGTGGCACTGGCAGGTGCAATATTGTGCATTTGATGGTTCCCATGATTACCCTACGTTCTTATTGACCCTTCTTGAGAGTATTCATTTAGTAGTTATAGTTACTCCTATGTACAGGCATTGTAGTTGCTGATTACACGCTCTCTCTAAGCGTTTCTCCAATGGAGTTTGCGTGTGTGTCTTTGTATGAAACATATTTTATATCAACAAAATAACAAAAAGAGAGGAGAGTAGATAGTCCTTTAGAAAACTATAATGGAAGGCATAAAATCAAGCTTACAACAGGCTCCTCTACCTCCAAAGAAATCAGTGAAAAGGATAAATTCCTGACCTTTTTTACTGCTTTGCATTCAAAAGCCACGAGGAAACCGAATTTGTAATTCAATTATAGCTAGTGATTGACTATCTAACCTAGGTAATGTTTTCCTTGACCTTGATTGTTTCTCATGGCATGTTAAGTTCGTTCGAAATTTTTTTGCCTGTTCTGTAAGCAATCAATAAACAAGATAGATGTCAGACTAGACGGATCTTACAATAAGTTGGCCTCTGTAGGCATATGGTAAGGTTTTTTAATGGGGCTTATTATAGGAACTGCTTTTCAAAGGCATGGTTTCGGCTTAACCTTTTAGCGTCAGCTCTTGCTAATTATGTGATTTTTTAGTTTGGGTGGTATTTCCATTTGGGATTGTAATGTTATGGCCATTTTACTTTGAACTTTTGTAATTTTTCTTTTATTTTAATGAACTGAGTTAGGGGCTTAGTATAGTACGGGTTAAAGGATTTGGGTGCCAACTTAGTTGGGATGCGTAATCTTGCCTTGATGCCAGTTGTTCCTTCTCTTCCTTCATTAAAACAAACAAACAAACAAACAAACCACCCTCCAAAGTGTAGGAAATTGTGGTACTCGTTCTGATTGTATCATAGTGGCAGCCGTGCATTTGTTATTCGTACCACTGTCCCATGACATTTTCTTGAAAATTTGGCTTTCTTATTGATGTTTTGATAGTCATAGTGGCAGGAAATAGGGTAGTCTTTCTGCTTATATGGCTGTTTGTGGCACGGGCATTGTTAATTTCTGTGTTCTATTCACCCCTCTAGTGTGTTTTTTATGGAGGCCTCTCTAAAATTGAAAACTTGACCTACCCGGATAATTTGCTCATAAAGAAAGAGGCCACATTCAATTCTTCTGAATATGTATCTCCTATTTTATATCACAGCCAAATGAAAGATAATAGAGAACATCGAAAAGTAGTAAAGGAACAATTGCGAGACAGAAGGATCTGGATCTTATTTATTATTATTTTTTTTCTCTTTTGGTTAACCTTAGGATCATTTTTTATGTTGTCAAATCAATTTGGATTGGAATGTTTGCTGGTGTATGCCTGAATTGTCCCACATTTTTGTTTTATGTTTCTATTAATACTGCTTAGTTACATAATTCGATGCGGTTGCAGTTAAATGCTACAATCTGCAAAGGATTTAGGTGTCTCTATTCAAGGCTAGATCTACTCTTTCAGTTTTAATCTTTTTCTTACTTGTTGTTGGTTGTCCAATTTTCTTTACTTTTAATTCTTAATTTCAATCAAGTCGAGCTCAATTCTGAGGATGGGCACTAGGTATTAAAAAAAAAAAAGAAAAAAAAGAAAAAATAGGCCACAGGTGTGAGTTAACTTCATTCTGAAGTTAAATACTAGGTGTTAAGCAGAGTCAATCTGAAGCTGATAATGTGAGGTAGTCAAGTTGAAACATAATTCCTGCAAGTTCTTGCAGTCCTTAGGATTTTCCTTATGTAGTTTATTGAATTTCTAAAAATAAATGAATGGTGCCTGAACATTCAAAAATAGGTATCGTTAAATTTCCTCGACAGCCCCTGGAACCGCTTTCCTAATACCAGTAGCAACGTGGGATTGGAGACAAGAATTTAACAAGCCCATAGTAGTTGTAGAGATTCTAGTCACTTAATCACCATGTGTTTAAAGACGAGACAGCGTAGACTGTTATCCACGGATTCATGAGGGCTATGATAGCTTGGGGAGGAACAAAACTGCTGTTTCCATGATAGCATTGAGTTGCATGGGACGGGGAGTGGTGAACCCCTATTTGCCTAAGCAGCTCGGCGTACTTGACCAATGTTTCTCAAATTGAAAGCTATCTTGATCCTCGTAGGTGTTGTTCGTTCAGCTACGAATAGCTAAATATCATTTGTGAATCATCTTCTGTGCTTTTAGTTGTGCTTTTCTGTTTATTCCTTTACAATGACCAGTTCTATTTTTTATTTTTTTATTTTTTTGATAGGCTAGAAAGCACACTGGATTCAGATTATTAGTGAGCTTTTTAACAGTTTGCTTTATATGGGGAATTATACAGTTGGTTCTTACTGCACTTGGAAAGTCTGAGACTTGCTTCCACTATAAAATTGGGAAAGGCTAGTTGTTCCTTTATTAGTTGAATGCTTTGGCAAATGGTTATGTTTCTTGGTCTTGGATATGAATGTCTACTTAAGCTTAAGCTTAGGCTTTCTTATTTACCAGGTTTGCCCAAAATTTGATAAAGATCTGTATCTTGTTGTTTCGTGTTCATCACAAATTAGAAATTACAGTAAATGTACCCCGTATTTGATCGACATCTTTTCTTTTTGTTAGTGACAGCGGTTATCAAAAAAATAAAAAAATAAAAAAAGATTATTGTCATGTTTCCAGTCATTATCTGTAAACGTGTGGTGTTGTGTTAATTTTGACATTCTCTTCTATGTTTGATGAAGGGGAATAGCAGACAAATTCTAGACCACTAAGTTGTCGATGTGGTTCTTTGTTAGTGTGAGAAATTAATTTAGTCATTAAGAATTTTGAGTCAGTTTGTCACTGATTATAAAACCGACTTATTTTCCTTTAAAAAAAAAAAGAGGGAAGAAAGCAAATGTATGTATATATATGTTGTCTAATAAACATGTTACAATACATATGGTCGTTTGTTCTCTTTTTTGTTTCACTCTGCGTTATACAATTTCGAAGTACAATTTCGGTCCATTTTACGTTAGCTTTGTTGATTTTTTTACTTGAGTGTTGCAATGTGAGTTGAAACTTGCAAGTCAAAACGTTAACATCACAAATCAACACATTAGTGATGTCAGCTTATGGTAGCCCCGTGACTCGTGAGCAAGAAAATGTTCATAGGGGAGAAAAACTTTTGGCCCTTTTCGTTAGAATAGAGATAGAGATTCAGTTGGACAATCTTCAACTTTAATGCCTATGCTAGTTTTAGTGTTGTTTTATGCATTAAAAAAATGTATGAATACTATACTATCTGTTCTCCTTTTATGTCATAATAAATTACATTATTTAAAAAAAAAAAACATAACTAGAAACTTTTGTACTTGTAAAATTAAATTTGAATTTTAAATAATTTGAAAAGTGATAATTATTAAGATTGGATTTCATACCACAATCTCAGTTAAGCATCAATTCTAGAAAGGTTCGCCCCAACTATTAAGCCTACGATTCTAGGGCCATTACTCGTTCAAATGGGCTCATTACTGATTTAATGGAGTCTGTGGAAAGAAAGTCACATACAAGGAAAAGAAAACTAGTAGATACCAGATCTCAGCCAACATAACGGTAAACCTGCTTTCCCATGTAAATTGGTCATCGGCTCTTAACGCAAGATGACCACTGGCAACCAAAGACACTAAACGGAGCCATGATCTATTGGTAGGGAACCAAAAAAAAATTTTCCGTTAAACCACTATGTTTATTAATATTTATGCTTTTAATAAAACTATTTTATTTCTTAAAATCTGAATTGTTTACCCAATAAAATATGAGTAGTTATATTTATACTCATAATATTGATAAATATTTCTACCTAATAAATGTTTCTTATCCGTTTGGTAAGTTAGTTGGAGATGAAATTTTTAAGTTAGAGTTAGTTGATTTTTCAAAAACTAGTTATAAAATTTGTTAACTTTTCAGAAAAAGATAAAAATTAAAATAAAAAAGTTAGTTTGAGATGAACTCAAATGTCAAATGAAGCATTAAATCTATCTTTTTACAGTAACTTTTTATATAATACCACATTTAACCATCTCATAATCTCACCTTTTGTTTTAAATTTAATTCATTTTCTTAAAAATAAACTAACAAATCTAAGTAAGAAATATATATATATTTTCATTCGAAAAGAGAAAACATAAAGTATCTCCAAAAAAAATAAAAATAAAAAAGGAGAGGAAATACTAAAGAAGAAAAACTCAAGTAATGTCTAAATCAAAATCAAGGAATGTCATGCTGTATTTAAAAAAAAAAAAACATAAATATAGAATCGTGTAAACGAAGCAAGAAAAAATAAATAAAAAGAACAATCTTATAAAAAAATCATATAGAATCGTTTTTAAATTCTAAAGAAAAGAAAAAAAAATACATAATACTAATGAATTAAAAAATTAAAAATGCATGTTTCAATAGTTGTTGGTTACTCAAGAGATATTTTTTGTGTTTTTATTTCAGTTGAATCCTCTAATGAAATTTTTCATGTAGTTATAAAATTTTCTTAAAGAAAAAAATTTGATGAGGAACAATTTTGGAGTTTGTAACAATTTCTTAGGATTTACAAAATATATATATTATTCATATTTATGGTTAATGCGATGTATTTTTTTAAATTACTTTATACAAAATATTTTAATTTATAGGTATGTGAGGGGTATGATCATTTTTAATGGTTTTAAGGTAATTTTTTTTAGGGTAAAAATATATTAAAAATCTTTGTTGACTTTGTGGAGGATATTTATCAATATTATAGATGTAAATAAAATCTCTCTAAAATATTTAAGGGATGCTACACATATCTATTATATTAAAATTTTTTTAAAAAAACCACAATATTAAAATTAAAAAAAAAAGAAGAAAAAAAAGCTAGGGGGGCCATGCCCCCCCTCCCTCCGCCCAAATTTAGCACCACTATTTTGATGAGTGAGTTTTGCACATAAATGTTAAAAGGTATTGATATAAAAATTTGACACTAAATTAGATATGCTATTAAAAGTTTTTACAGTTAGTAAGAGCATAGTGATAGCATTAAAAGTAAGTACAATTGAAATTTCAAGTAAATCATTTATACAAAAAAAAAAAAAAAAAGAATTTGAGTGAGGACACCTGTCCCTATCAAGTGCATATGTGGCTCTACCACCGTCAATGTGGATACATATAGCCCACATTAGGCACCAATAATCACATGGAGGGTAGTTTTTCCTACCATTAGGTCAAATTTTGGTGATGTGACTTGATTCTTGATCGTTGACTTTGATTTGCATGATGTTTAGAAGCAAGATAAGGCAGATAATTTCATTCTTGGATTACCATCAGAAAAGAGAAATCTAGACAACCATATATGAAGGGATAGTTTATGGAATATTATGTATTTTGCATTGAGACACATAGACAGCTCAATAAGCCCAATAAAATTGTTGTGCTGTTTTTCAATGGTGGAGAGGAATGGAGGGTTTAATCAAATAATATAAAATGAAAAAAATCATGACTGCAATCAAGAGGATATAATTCCATGTAGTTTTACTTCAAATTTGACTCCAACCTGTTTGATATCTGACCAGCGGACAAAAAACAAGGCTTATGATCTACTTGTCTTTATACAGAGTCAACAACTAAAAAAAAAAAAAAAGAGAGAGAAAAGTCCCGTTAGATTTACATGTTGAGATGTTGGACTCATCTAAAAACCAGTAACAATCTCGACAAACAAAGCAGAAAAGGTTTTTTCTTAATCAAGGTATGTCTGATTGGATTTCACCATCTTCTTTCTCTTTACTTTCTTCTTCAATAAGTGGCTCTTTCAAGGGTTCGCTTTGGTTTTCCACACGCTTTTCTCGGTTTTTGCCCCATAGAACTAAGTAGAGACCTATCATGATGAGAATGGCACCAATAATCCTGCAAAGAAAGTGAGAAAAATAAGAACCAAAACCATTAAAAAAAAAAAAAAAGAGCATTTAGAGCTGTTTTAAAACTCGGTTTTTTGATGATAGAAATTCCCGCATACCCTCCGGAATATAGCTGATCGTGTAGAATTAGAGTCGCCATTATAGCGACTAGGAAGGTCTGCAGAGGCTGGAACACAGCAACAAATACAGGGCCACCTTTGTGGATACACCATGTCTGAAGGGCAATGACCACACCAGAAGATATAATTCCCTAAAGAAAAAAGAATGTTAGTAATCAAAAACAAAGGAAAAAAAAAAAAAAGAGAGGTCCCAAGAAATTATGGAGATACAGGATATAACATTCCATATTAGTAAGTTAAGAGTGCAAAGAATCATTACAGCATATAAGATTGTGAACACTTCCTCTCCCGATACGATTTTCCATTTCTCGAAGTCGGTTTCTGCAACAGCTGCGATGACCAGGAACTGGATCAATCCGAAGAAGCACGTAAACGATGTAAGCGAGAGCTTTGCCGGATACTTCTTCAGCACAGGAGCCTGCAAATCAAAATTTGGAACTTTCACGTTTTAGGACATGAAACCGGTGTACGTTTGTTGTATGCTATTGGTCGGAATTCATAAGTTTCATTCAAAATTAACTTCAAGGTTCAAAAATAGTCATAGACTAACCTGAAAGACCATCCAACTTGCCCATGATAAGCAATGGCCAAGCAGGTAAATGCAACCCCATGTCCAATTCTGCGTGTTTCTCGGAACCTCTTCTGTCATGGTACTTCCTTGTACTTGCACTGTCTGATGGAAAAGAGGAGGCCCTTTGTAGAGAGTAATAACAGTGGCACCTCCTATACTTGCAATGGTTCCAAGAATTTTGGTCATCCCATCTCTTCTTGAGATATTGACTTTCTCGACTCTGCGGTTTTTCGGAGAGGACTTGAGATTAAGTTTCTTACACATTCACGAGGAAGAATGAATTTTATGTAAGAGTTAGAATTACCCTAGAGCTGAAGCCATAAGGAAAGTGATTGCAGGAACTGAGTTTTGCATTGCTGAAGCAAAAGTTGGAGATGAATAATACAATCCCAACAGATAAAATCCTTGGTTTGCAGTGTACCTAACACCAGAAATCTAGTAAATGAAAAGAATAAAAAAAGGTGATTGTTGGCATAACCTAAAGGTAATTCCACACACGAACTCACCAGAAGGTGTAGAGCTCAAGTCCCATCATCTCCAAGTTAAATAAATAAATAAAAGAGCTCTATATTTAAATGGAAAGTAATAGAAAACAGGATTCGAGTTTTTGTATTTGACCGTTGATTTATTTACTCACCCAAGTAATGCAAGAAGGAAGAACTGAACCAACAAAGGAAGAGTAAGAGGTGGTCTTTCATTCCTAGCAGAAAAGCAAACAAACAAACAAATAAGTAAATGAAACCATGAAATTGCAAAGTTATAAAAATAGTATGTCTTAAACTTTTGTTACAAAAAGCTCAAGAATCAATTAGAAGTAAAAAAAAAAAAAAAAATAATAATAATAATAAATTGAAGTGCCACAGCAAGAACTTACTTCTCTAAGAAATAAGCAGAGGGACCCAGCAAAAGTAAGGCAACAATGTTTCTATAAACAGGGTAAACAATTTTGCTAACACCAATATTTAGTGCAAGTCTAGAGACAATGTGAAACCCTGCAAAGCAAAGCTGAAGGATAAGCAAAGCCAGAAGAAGCTTCACATTACCAGACAATAGTACACTTTCTTTTCCCATTCTTCTTATCAATCGATCAATCTACTTTTAGCACACTAGTTAATTAGTGATGACACAAAATGATTACAAACTTAGATGGTATTTATACAGACGCATGGAGGAATACAATCATATTGAAAAATTGTGTATTATTTGCTGCATGAGGGTAGCAAACTACCCAAAAAGCATCTTTATATATATATATATATATAATTATATTTATGTACGTATTTTATTATATGAGCTATTGCATAAAATTCATATGCATGAAGGCTTTGTATCATTCATGGAATATGTCCCATAATAATAGACTTTTTTTTTTTTGGTAATTAAGGGAGACAAAATTTGAGTGAAGCATGTTGGGCAGGTAGTTAGAGAGTGGCCGAACTTGATTTCAATCCTTTGACCTTATCGCATAATTTTCTAGGTATGTCTAATGAGATATTTATTTGTTAATAGTTTCTCATTAAATTATACGAAAAAAAAAAAACAAACACAAAAACAAAAAAAATTATTCTTTAACGTGAGATTGACAACAAACATTGATGACGAAAAGGACAAATGGTCACTGGAATTTGGTGGGGTTTTAATGAAAATCATGGATGAGACTTGAGAGGCAGTTGTGATTTTTTCTTTTTTTTGGTAAGTCTTCTTGTGAATTAGTTGGATGTATAAGGAGATCACTGCACAAGGAATCAAAAGTGATGGCATGTGGTGCCTCATGATCTGGGCTTTTTTTTTTTTTTTTTTTAATTAAAAAAAAAGTGATTAAGTAGGAACATTAGCTGACGCAAGCCACATGTAGGTTACTAGTAGCTAGGTTAAGAATTTTCCTTAACATTGGAATGGAACAGTTCTTTTGCTTGATTTTATTGGTTAAAAAAAATGATGTCAAAATTTGCAAAATAGAAATTCTTTTATTGGATTAAAAACATGGTTGCATAAAAAACTCGATAATCACCACTAATCATGTGGTGGGCTGGTTAGGCTGCTCGTTCTCTTTAATAAAGTCTTGATTTCAAGTCAATCCACTGTAATGAACATGATTGTTTTGTTTGGGGGTTTAAGTTTAACTCTAATTAAACTGTACATTTGCATTTCAAAATTTTTTTTAAATTAAAAAAAAATTATAACTAGTTTTTGAAAAATTAACAAATTCCAACTTAAAATTTTCATCAACTAACTTACCAAACGGAGGTTATATATGTAATGCGTGATGCAATAATTCCTTGGGTTCTGTAGTTACATCGCTCTTTATCGCTATAACCCTTTTTCAAGAAAGAAAAACTAAAGTAAAGAAATGAAAGTAGGTTGAGGAACATTTGCATCAGAATGTTTTAACAGAGAAGATGTGTGGAATCATAATATCAATGGCTGCTGGATGGATCCTCGTGACCACCCAGCAATCACCAAGTAATGAATCTCTAGTAGATTTTCCTATCGCTGTACTGGCTTCAACATGTTTTAAATAATTCATGTCAAGCTTGTTCATGTTGAGCAAAATGAAACCTGCATATATCTGAGTGTTTCCAATTGCCTCTCAATCTGATTGAGTGAGATTTACCTGCCCTTTTATCGATGTATAAAAGATCAATAAAAACAAATAAACTTCGGGTTCGCCAGATTATAAATAGGTTCTTGGTTTCTACTTCACATGTTCATTTTGTGTCACAAATTATGTGCTTGTCGTCTCGTATCAACAAGTGATACAAATCGATCGAAAATACGGTTCAACAGGCCTCAACCCACACAAACACGACCTATGACATGAATAGCCATCTAGATTCAAAAGTTGCATTTTTTTTTAAATAAAAAGAATACATAAGCGGAGCTTTATAAAACCTTGAAAGACAGTTCTAGAAATTAATTGATGAAATATTGTATCAGGATGAATATATTAAACAAAAACATGTCCCTTGTGAAATGGAAATTTATCAAGAGAACATTTTCTCTTTCAGATCCGCTGTATCGGGCATGGGATTTCTGCTCCCTAATCATTCATGAACCTTTTTTTTATCAACTTGGTTATAGAGAATCTCCACAAAACTGTAACTTGGAGTCAGAATATTAAACAAATGCTGTTTTTGGCCACACAGAAAGCAGATGCTAAATTTCAGTACATTATACAATCATTTAACCAACATGGGATTGTCTCAAATCTCATGATTTTTTTTGTACCCCATTACATTAAGTGGTTTTAAAATCTCTTTTTCCATAAATCAATTAGAGGATAATGAGTGATTTGTCACTAATTCAAGATGTTAATTGCAATAGTACTGAGGTCATGATTGTAATTAATTATGGGTTTGGGGTACAACGTTTTGTCTTTGTTGAGACTTTAGGTGCCCGTTTGAAGTTGTGGGCCGATCCTATGTACTAGTAATGGCCATTGTTAGTTATTCGATTAAGTGGATTTCCATTAAAGAAATTACTACAACACCAATTTAAATCTCAACTATTAAATACCAACCTACATGATATCAAGTATATAAGTTGTCATTTCATTTATTAATAATTGTTTAACAGATTGTCATATTAATTTATCGTCGTTAAAAGTTGATGTTCCAATACTATTCTTTCATCAAAGAAGTGCAATATTAAGTTTCTAGATTGACTTCCAATGAAGCTTATGTTCTGGAAGCCTAAAACATTTTCTGCTTTGAACAATGTTGGTCTAGGACCCCATTAGGACTAGCTCGACAGATGCAAGAGAAATTTGAGCAGGAGTTTTCATGTTTGAAATCAGGGTATCTCCATTAATGAGAGGGGCCATAAACTGCAAACAATTTAAAAATGCGGGTCTAAGTTGTCTAGGGATTTAATATACTCATGATCAATTATTGAAGAACCAATAGGGAGTGGAACATGGGCATTGGCTAAAATGGTAAAGACTGACAAGTTTCTTTCTTAGACCAAGAGGTTGATGGCTAGATCTCGAATAGAGAAAACTAGAGGAAAATTCTTCACAAACAAACTAAGTGGTTCACACTCCTTGCAGTTGTTGTGAGCTATGTCGACTTTCAGCCGTAAAATTTCACTACTACTTCAGTTGAATGTCGGTGGCAATTCACAATTTCTTTCATATCTAGTTTGGCTTTTGTATGTCCTATTTCCTTTCCTTTCGTTTTGTTAAACTTTTGCTAGAAGGATATTTCAGTTAAAATTTAGCAACAATTTCTATAACCATCTAGCAATTGTTTCACACTAAGCAATCAAGAAAACCGGAAAAAAAAAATGTTGGAATTTTGTTGTACAAAATCAAGCTGTTACCATTTAAACAGTTCAGCTTCAAACTCACTAAAACCGCAGCTCAAACCTTCCGCACATCTGATACACTAACCAAAGTGTTAAACAGAAGACCTGAACAAATTTGGGGTAACCTCAAGATCCTTAGATAACGGTGTATATGATACAGGAACAAGGAGTTTCAAAACCTCATATCTAACAACCATCGCCAAGAAACTATATTAGAATTAATTTGCGCCTAGAATTACTTGTTCTTGAAAACGATTACGACTGCAGTGCAGTTATCTTTACAGCCGCGCTCGAGCACAGCTTCCCTAACAAGACGGCAGCAAACTGTTGTAACAGGTAATCCCTCCTGTTAAACAATGTGACTTCAATTAATAAAATAACACGCAATAATCAATATGTAGAAATAAAAAGGACTTCTAAATAATCAGACAATTTCATTTTCAAATAATAAAACTGCAGAAATAGTTTTAATTATAATAGTAATGACATATATATAATAATAAAAGTGAGTAACAACTCCATGAAAATGATTAGTTAGTTGTATAATCCAGATAAGCAGCACAGGGAAACACTTCTTCTTAACACGCTAGGGGTAAAATACAGCAGAAATTCGTTGTGGTAAAACATTAGCAGGTAAATAATGACATGATGTTCCAACTGATCTTCGTGTTGGACGGAAATCCTGAACTACATTTACCTCGCAATCACTATATGTGTGTGTGCGATGTGCTAAATTTGGAGATGTTTTTATTTTAATGAAGAATGGAGAGCCCTAAAGCTTTTCATATTTTAAAACCAGTCTGAAAAATGATTGCGGATTAATTTATGATACGATGATAAAGGAGGACAAATTCTGTCCTGTAACCTTTAATAGTTTCTGAACAAAATCAACAGCATCACTTGGTCCAAAAACCTGAAAAGGAAGAATGAAACTTATAATCAAAGATGAAGAGAGACAAAGTAAAAAAGCTAAAATTCTTTGTTGTGTAGAAATGTCTACTATAAAGTTGCCAACAGGATATAACACAGGTACTTGAGAAGCGTACCCCCCAGAGGCCATCACAACCAAGTATGATGAAGTGCTCTCTGCCCGTGAGGTCAAAAGAATGAATTTCCGGGGTAGCAACAACACCCACCTGCATTTTATGCACTCTCAAAGGCAGCAATTCACTATGCATTGCATTCAAAGCACAAAACATTTTAACAAAATGAAGGGACAAAAAAGACAGCTCTTAGTGATCACTTTTGTAAATGAAAAATCTCAGAAAATGAGAAACATTCTGATAAGCCTCCCATCCGTTTCACCTATGCTAGGAGGGCGAAACGTGATTAGCTCGTGATATGTGCGGTCAGGTGCAGAGTACGTGGTTCAGTGAGGGTGATTTGGGGAATTTACTGCAGTTTGTTAGTTGCTTTGATTAGTGTGTGTTTCTGTTATGGTGAATAAAAAGGGAAAGACACAAGAGTAGTGAGCCGGGAAGAATCTAGTGGTAGAAGCTTCTAGGGAGAGTGGGAGCCTCTCGAATGCTCACCGTTTGTACTGCTTCTTTTTATCATTCCAGTTTAATTCAATTCCCTATCGTTCATTTCTCTTTCTTTTGTTCTTAACCATCCTCTGTGCTAGTTGATTCTTAACATATTCTCAACAAGAATAATAATGTGTACTAAGGGTATAATCTGCTACACGATTAAAACCTTTTTAAACTGACGATCTCCAAAGGCCCTAGAGACTTCAAGGCGACCCTGTAATCGACCATTTGAACTCACTGTACCACCAGCCTGAAAATTTCAAAAGAAGAATCAGACCTGAGCAAATAAATTGTAGCAATGAAGTTTAAGAACCAATAAGTGTTAACTAGGGTCAACCTTCTTAACCAGCAAAGCCAAATTATTTCAAGCAACTCTTTTTCTCACAAAATACCAGTATTATCAGAATATTTACCTTAGAATTAGATGGAGACTTAATAACATGAATATACAGATTTACTAAACGTAAAGTTAATCACGTTATCAACTTCTCCTAGTATCCTCACTGTTCAGGAAACGCAACTCAAAGTGCCAAAGTAAATAAGTAAACAAAATGTGTACTCATAATTGTCTGGTTCCTTTTCCCATGTAATGGTATAAAGTACTTGAGAAATTACTCCAATTCATTCTAATGCGGATGATGAACTGGGAATACTGAAAAGTGAGCTCTAATATTTTATTTCATTTTGTATGTGACAAGTATTTGTTCCATTTTCATATTTCTGGTTACATGTATGTTCTATATTTACAGCCCTTTACCTTCTGAATTCGAGCACGCTCCTGCGGATAGATGGCTTTGTGTTCTCTTGTCAGAACAATGGCCTTCATAGGAGTTGCTCCATCAGTCTTATTGGGCAATCCATCTGAAGTAGACGAGCGTGCTACCACTGCCTTTGCATCTCCTATGTTAGCTACAAAAACCTAGGAACATCAAGCAAAACTTTAACATGTATACGTGCTTATACACCAACTGGTGCTAAAATAAGCTTAACAACAGTCTCTACTTTCAAGACTTGGCCGTTAGATCAATTAATATTTTACAAGTTGATAATCATTAACACAGCTGAACATCAAGAATCGTGTGCAAGACATCCTTTGGACAAGATAACTTGGCACATTACTTAACACGTTAAAAAGTTATTAGAGCCATAGACTTACTGTTTTTCCTACTACCCAAACACATACAGCAGTAGCACCATCTTGCCATCCACCTGATTAAGATATCAAAAAGGAATGCTCAACTGTAGCTTAAGAACATTTCTAATCATAAAAACTTGTTCCACATGATTCCTAGTTATTAAAACGAAATGAGAAAAATAAGAACAAGAGAGAGAACAACAAATAAGCCCTCTACAGGTTTTAGTAAAAAAAAGTGTGTATAAATATATATGAATCCGATCAAAACCCTGGAAATCAAGAGAACAACAAGTTCAAGACCTGCATAAGTAAAAAGAAGAATGCCATGTATTAATTTCATTTAGGGCTGGCAATTTATGTTCGCGGGCCGGGTTCGGACCAGTCCGATTACAATATGACACGATAAGCATGAACACGACACGATTAATAAACGGGCCAAGAACCTAAACATGAACAAGAACCATTTAATGAACGGGTAGCACGATACGACACGTGAACACGATTATTAAACGGGCCACAACTGGTTGGCACGAAAACAAGCCCGTTACCCATTTAACACGAAAAACCCGTTTACGGCCTATTTAACATGAAACTGGTTTCTGACCTGTTTAACACAAAAATTTTGGATAAAAAATCATTTAAAATTATAAATTCACTAACACAAGAAACTCATCATATTCATATCAAATATAAAACTAACAACTAGAATTATCAAATATCCATAATGATTAAGACAAACATTTCTTAGAATAAAACATAAGTCTAAGTTGTAGTTGATGTCTATATGCAAGTCACCTCCCAAACAAGTCTCAAATTGTCACATAATCAAGATCTAAAATACTACGAGAAACATCAAAAGACAACAAAATATTAAAGTAAAAGGAAATGCTTTCTTACTTGAGAATGATAGCATCATAGGTTCCAACTCCACAAATCTTCAAAAGTTCCAAAAAATTTCAACATATTCAAGAAATTTATGAGCATGAAATTAAACATATTTAAAAACTATCTAAAGAAAGCATTTTTAAATATGATGAGTTTTTAAATATGTTTAAATATTTAGATAGTTTTTAAATATGTTTTAATTTCATTCTCATAAGTTTCTTGAATAGGTTAAAGTTTTTAGGAACTTTTAAAGATTTGTGGAGTTGGAACCTATGATACTATCATTCTCAAGTAAGAAAGCATTTCCTTTTGCTTTAATATTTTGTTGTTTTTTGATGTTTCTCTTAGTATTTTGGATCTTGATTATGTGACAATTTAAGACTTGTTTGAGTGGTGATTTGCATATGGACACCAACTACAACTTAGATTTATGTTTTATTCTAAGAAATGTTTGCCTTAATCATTATGGATATTTGATAATTCTAGTTGTTAGTTTCATACTTTATATGAATATGATGAGTTTCTTGTATTAGTGAATTTAGAATTTTAAGTAATTTTTTATCCAAAATTTTTGTGTTAAACGGGTCAGAAACCAATTTCGTGTTAAATAGGCCGTAAACGGGTTTTTCGTGTTAAATGGGTCGTAAACGGGTTTGTTTTCGTGCCAACCCGTCGTGACCTGTTTAATAATCGTGTTCGTGTGTCACGTCGTGTCGTGCTATCCGTTTATTAAACGGTTCGTGTTCGTGTTTAGGTTCCTGACCAGTTTATTAATCATGTCGTGTTCGTATTCGTGTTCATGCTTATCGTGTTGTGCTGTAATCGGGCTAGCTCGAACCCGGCCCGCAAACACGAATTGCCAGCCCTAGGTGAGAAGGCCTAACCTTATAACTTTCTTTATTTATGAGTTCCATCGAGTATGAAACCTAGGCCTACACTAAGGCATCAAATCAACTAAGTGAACCAGATCCAAAGAAGCACCAAGCCCAATTTGAAGATACGACAATAGCTAACTAATTAGGCTTTCGACTTTCAGGTTATATAGTTAGCTCTAGTTCAACCTTTTTCCACACACAAAAATAAAATAAAATAAAATAATCCTAATTACTGATAGCCGAAAACAGAAAATTTTAATACATTCTAGGATTCGACTATATGATTACAAACATATAAATCTTCATAAAAAAACAATAGCTATTCTTAAAAAGAATCTAAAGAAAAGAAAAAAAAAAAAAAAAGGTTCGTAAAGGGATAAAATTAGAAAATTGAAACTTAAAATAATGCACGTACTTTAATTATTGACATGGCAGATTCCTAAGTTTGACTTGAGGATTAATCTTTACCTGCAGCGCTTTCTTGAAGAAGTGACTCATCTGTTTTTCGGAAACCTAAATTAAGTAAAGAAAAGATTCAAATGAAGCAACCTAGTGTTAGACGAGGTAAAGATGGGTAGATAATAAATAACAAACTGAATTTTTTTCCTCTTTTTAGGAAAAAGACGTGAAGTTAATCATACCATCAAGTATTGCTCTTTTAGCCACTTTTATATCCAACTGCAATACCAAAAAAACAAGACAGCGTATCATTTACAAGTAGGTAACAGACTAAACGTATTATGTAAAAGCAGTAAGTTAGTTGACAAGATTCTTAAACAACGAGAAGTATCTTGAGTAATATGATATCTTTTTCTTCTACGACAATGTTTCTTTTCATAGAAGGTAACTCCACGTGGAATAGACAACCCAAGAAACTTCATAGTGTATTACTTTTTTTTTTTTTTTTTCCCCTTTATTTCCTTGAAAAATCTTAACTGAGAAAGGATGAGAGTATTCACTACTTGACTGTTTGAAAGAATTGCAGTCCAAGGAAGACAGCATCCACTACATTAATCTAAAGAACATTAAAATTAAATTCATGAAATATCAACTGAATAAGATAGTGTAGCCAAAATTGATTTACCAGACCAGTAAGCAAGAAAATGAAAAAACAGAGATAAAATACATCAATAGTCTAAACGTTAACGGTACTATAGTTGCTAAAAAACCATAAAGATAATGAGCAAGGTCCACAATTTTCATTTGACATTAATACAGCATAGGAAAGTAGAAACATTACGCTAAATCCAAACATTTATTTATTGGTGGGGTAACCCTTTGGTTTTAATTCTATGAAATGGATACGATGATGTGCAAGTGAACGGTTGTGGCAATCTTGCCAGTCATGTGGAAGAAAAGAGACGATATTTGAAATAAACGAACAGGATATGTGCTTCTTCATGAGGAATCAGATATCTTTCTGCTTTGTGGCTGTCTACAGACACAGAACACAAAGACATTCCTTTCTCTATGATAATTCTTAGCCGGATGGTTATGGTGGTTCATTCATATATGGATTTTACAGTTATCTTCATTTTAATAGTTCTTTCAGGATAATTTTGTAAAGTTAGATACTAATAAAAATTTTGTTCCTTAAAAAACAAAAATTGAAAATAAAAATAAAAAAAACATATCAAGCATTAAGCAGCATGACTTTATAATAAGATGTTCATCATCCATGAAAGGAACTAATATCAAAAGTGATGATACAAGTATAACAAAGGCCAATTGTTGCAAAAACTTCTGAACAATAAGTGGGGGAGACATAAACTCAATCTCTCTCTTTTCAAAACATAAAGATTCAAACAGGTTGAGCCCTTGTTTAAATCTAGATCATTTTATTTGGGGCACCATTTTTGTATGGGAAAAAGAATGAGGGCAGGGGGAGGATTAAGATGCAAAATCCTAATTTTCAGACGAATCCACACACACATCCACATATACGTATTTTTCACACTTAAAGACATTGTTCTATTTTTATTGATTAGTACCCAAGTATGGTTTAATCTATTGAAATTCAGCCCATAAGCATTCAAACTTATGATTTAAATCAGATTAAGTATGTTTTCAATCTCTAGTGCCATGGAAACAAATATACATGAAAATTGATCAAGCAAGACACACCAACTCACGTGGTAATCCAGCTGAAAGAACATTTGCATGTAAATGCTTCTGGGCATACTCTGCAGCCAATCGGCCTCCATGTCCATCATAGATTGCAAAATGTGCACATCTGACAAGAAAAGGACACTTAAATCAAACAAAAACCACAATGTGAAGCATTGGAACTAGCATTTGCAATCTATGAAATCAAATAATTTGCTTCCTTGATAAAGAGTATGCAACAAAAATAATTGTAGCAAATACAACACACTAATTAGAGATAGTTGACACTATCCCCAACTTGAAGAATAGTAAACAAGTACACTCAAGTACAAAGAATAACGAAATTGACTTCATCACACCAAGACACAAACTAGGGACATATGACCCCTGACCATATATATTATAATGGTAGTACCAAATTTGACGGAAAAGGAACCTGCGATAGAGTATAAACCAAGATTTCAAAACACAAAGAAACACATAATTGACGCTAACAAAATACTTCAAATGACTCTAAATGACCAGGGGGCATAGTTGCAAGTTATGATTGCTCTATGGCTATCTCTCATCCGTCTTTTGAAATAGTGAGATAGTTTGATTTGAATGGACCTGTAGGAATTATTAACGAGAGTCCCTTTCTGCTCCATTATTGTCCTAGTAGATTCTAAAAGTGGCGCCAGGTAGGGTGTAAGGACAGTGTGATCCCTTTCTGCATTTAAATTTGTACATACATATATACATATACATTTATATATATTTGAACGAATCCCACATTTAGCCCTCTCAATGTATACAGTAAACAAGGACGTCAAAGCATGAAAACACATATCATGAAATGTCATCATCAGAACTGTCTCTAAATTGTGCAAAAAATAAGAAAATCAAGTACCATATGAACGACATGGTAAAAGAACAAGAACGATTTACAATAACAAGAACTAGATTAAGAACTATCACATTTTATGAAACGTCATCATCAGAACTACCACTAGTTGTCCAAAGATAAGCAAATTAAGAAACATGCGTACAAGCACAAAAAAAGATTTATAACTAGAAGAACTAGATTAAGAACCTCAGTTTGCCAGGAGAATCCAAGGCGGCGTCCAAGAGCACGACCCAGGCGTCCTCCATAGAGTGCCTAGAGCCCTTATCTTCAGCTGAATCAGCTTCAATTTCAAAACCCATTTCCCTCACAACCTCTTTACCATTTTCCACCCCTGAACCAGCTTCATCGGAACCAAAAACTCCTGGGTTTTGGTCGTTTTCGGTCTTGGACTTCTTCGCAGTCGATTCTGGGGCTTTGGACTCGCTGGTGCGCTTCAGGCTTGGGTTTTGTTCGCCTTCGCCCGCGTTCGGGGTCTTGTTTTCGGTCACTGGGTCGGCAATTAAGCTCATTTGGGTCGATAACGAGGGGGCTCGTTCTGTGGACCAAGGAGTCAGACAAAGTTGTACCAGAAAGGTAAAAGATTTAAACTTTTTGTTTCGTTGCTGAGAAAGAAGAAATAGATGAAAGATACGTGAGAAAATGAGTAGAAAATGAGTTGAGAGGTTTTACTCGACGATGAGAAAATGAAGAATTTGCCCAAATGACTTGATAGAAAACACAAATTAAAAAATGACTTTTCTATTATTTTTTTAATTAAAAAAAATACTGACAGCATAAGTAATAAATTTTTTAATTAATGAAAATCATTTAAAATTTAATAAAAACCTTTAAAAAAAAAAAGAAAAAAAAGGGGACACTCAGGGAGTGAATTTGGCAACATACCAAACCGAGAGTATGCTTTATTCTCTCATACTCCCTCCCTTACACCCTCCTTTCCTCCTCCGCCTCATTCTCTCTAGAATTTGAACCCAATCACGCTCTCATCCATCACGTTCCTTACTCATCATCAAGTTCTAATCCGGTAGTTTTGACTTTTGATGGTATTTTCAAATGTTAGGGCTTGGTGTGGTTTAGGGCTCTTCAAGTAAGTTTTCAAACCCATTACTCTTGAAGTTTTGAATGGTTTAAAGTTGGGACTTGTGCTTCAATGTGACTTTGTGCAACAAGGGGAGATTTAACTATTTACTTGGTGCTTGAATCGTGAGACCACCTTTTATGCACACAAGATGTTTGTGAAAAGTTTTGAGAGAGCATTCTTTGCGTGGTCTGAGATTTTGGTTGTTGTTGGGTGTTGATTTTTGAGGGATAGTGTTATTAGGGAGGTTTGGTGGTACTAGAAACATTACTTAAGTGTGCTTCTCCTCTCATGCTTAAACCAAGAACCCCATTTCCCCATTTCCACTCAACTCTGAAACGGTTTTCCCTTTTCCCTACCCTGCCTTTCCCATGAGTTAAGTTCCCTGCCCAACTCGAGATGTCGGAGTCGTGCCTTTCGTCATCGTCGCCTTTGATTTTGCTACCGTCTTCATCGCCACAGCCAACCACGTCACTACTGCCGTCCCCACCTCCGGGGTTCAGTGAGAATGTTGGACAGGTAATATATTTTTAAAATTTTTAGTTATTGATTTCCTTTAAATTTTGTTTGATTAGTGAAATTAATTCAATATTTAGATAAAGGATTGCGATTTACTGTTAGGAATTTTTTATTGTAGAGAATTTGATTGTGCAACATTGATTTCATTGTCTTTTAAATCAGAACAACCACAAAAAAGTTCGATGGTTGTTCCGTTGAAATAATGAATTTGTTTGTTAGCTTGTTTTTGTTTATTTGTTTATTTCTTTTTTGTTTTTAAATTTGATTGGATTGTGTTAGTTTAGGAGTTTGGGAAATGATATAGGTATGCTCAAAATAACCGGAAACATTAGGTGAAAATTTTCTGAATGTGTTTGTATGACGTCATGTGTAAAGTGTAGTTGTTTGTTGGAAAATGACATGTGCACACTTGGAATAACCAAAGAAAATAGGAACAACCGTAATTAGTTTACGAACGATTGGTTAGTTGTTCCGATATATAATGATTTTGATTTTTTTTTTGTCTCTTCTTTTTTGTTTTCTTTTTGTATTTTTATTTTTATTTTTATTTTTACATTCAAAATCACCAATTATTATAAAATTAAAAAAATATATAAAGATTATGGTCCTGATATTACAATATTATTCATTACACCAATTACTATATGTTTCAGGAAAGTACTGAGAATATAGAAGATTCAAGAGAGGATAAAGGTGATGAGGTAGATGCCGAGGTGATGAAATAATAAGCCACTTATTTCATTTACAAGTACTATGTAATGGTTCCTTTTTTTTTTTTTTTAATATTTCTAAACAACATATATTTGTTTGTTTTAGGAAACAAATTGGAGTATAGAAAATTCAAGTGATAAGGAGGTTGATAAAGACCATGACATACTTAGGATGGTCCTTACATCAGAGCTTCAAGAATTGCCCCCACTTATCCTCTTAGAATACTTTAGTGCTAAAGTTATAGTTTAATCGAAAGTGACAATCCTTGAAGATATTCAGAAATGACTAATTGAGGAAGATAAGATCGTCTTTCGAAGTTACTCTCAACTTGGTCCTTTAATAGACTTGCCCATAGGAGGGGAATTTTCCAGTGTGTTGGATCATAATTTGCTTTTCAGAAAGGCAATATATCAGAAGGACTATAAAGTATGGTTCTTAATTTAGGGAAAACCATTGAGGTTCTCTCTCAATGAGTTCATCTTGATTTCGGGTTTATCATGGGTGGTGGACCCTCTAAGGATGAAATCAAAGCTCAAGAAAAAAAGAACGAATTGAAAAACAAATATTGACCAAGAAAGAAAAATGTTTTATTAGTTGATGTTGCAAAAAAATAAATAAATAAATAAAAGAGTTTAGCATTAAAAAGATTAGGACCAAAGATAGGGTAAAGTTAGCATTTCTAAACATGATAGCAGGGTTCTTGATGACTTTTGACACCAAAAAGGCGGTTAATCCTTCTTGGCTCCAATATGCCAACAATCTAAAATTCTTCAGTCAATATCCTTAAGGGAATGTTTGTTACAATCAGACATTGAAGTACATAAAAACTGATTTGGTGGCAAAGTTTAACATAAAATCATCAGCATACAACTACTATGGTTGCCCATGGATATTTCAAGTAAGCTTTTCGTTAATACTTTTCTTAGTTAAATATATTTTATAAATTGGTTTGTATTAGAACCATTATTTAATTTGTCATACAGATATGGGCTTTTGAGGCTATGCCGAAGTTATGTGAGATGATGGCTAAGAAATTAGCTTTGAATGACAAGAACAAAAATAGGACACGGTGGCTTCATTGACAAAATGTTCAGAATCCTATTGGCACATCATTTGGTCTTTGGTTAGAGGCCATGAGATCTGCTGTGGTATTAACCAACTCGTTACAAGTTAAATTTTATGGTTTTTATTTATATCTATTAGTCTAGTTAATCATTATTTTTTCATTGTATTCATTCAGTTTCAGTTCATCCTACTTTGAATCCTTCATCCAAGGAGAGGCAATGAGAATATTAATTGTGAATAGAAAGGCGTGAGAAGTACAGTGATGATGTCATTTGTAACGCCGAGCTTAATTAATTTAAAATAACTAAGTTTAACAAATATGTTTAGTATCTTATTAATATTATGATTAAGTGCTCATTAGTAGTTATGTTAATCTTTTTATATGAAATGTGTGTTTTTTTTAAGAATTTATGTATTACAGAAATTGTTTAACTATATTTTTTTTAAGTAACCGTACAGTTGAGAGTTGACAACCACCGGAAATGAAGTTGATTGATGTGCCTAGTCCATGAGATTGTTTGTATAAGAATGATAATCTAAAGTTATAGAATATACTTTAAATGAAGTTTATGAAAATTTTCTATGGACTTATTTGCAAAGAAAATATATTTTTAAAGATCTAGCATAATTTTAGATTATTTTGGACATTTTATGTAATTTTTAAAAGTTGGTTTTGCTGCTGTCTTTATAATTGTTTTATAGCTGTCTTTAGTGTTATTTAGCTGTTTTAACTAAAATCCTCTTCTTCCTCACACCATTTGTTCCATACGGTTCTCAGTGCAAAAAAAAAAAAAAAAAAAAAAAAAAAAAAGCAAAATACAAAACAAAACACAAAACTCCAACAACTGATCTTCTTCATCATAGGACCATCTCCCCTTCTAAATCACAAAACAAATCAAGATTAAGCTTCATTCAAAAACTCATTCTCGGATTCCACCAAATACCTATTTTTCTTCCAAGCTATTTGAGCTCAAAGTAGAGTTTGGCATCATTTTTGGAGCCCGAATTTTATAAGCTATCTAAGGTTAGTTTAAATTAGGATTTTTAATGGATTTTGATGCTAATCGAAGCTGGAAATATGAGGTTTTAATTTGGATGTGATTTGAATTTACTTGAGATAGTTTTATGTTAAAGTGTGATGTGATTTCTCATCTAAATATGAAATTTCTGATTTTATTCTAGATTCTTGATAGTTCTATGTTATTTGAGATGTAAAGCATTGTGAGGTCTTAATAGAAAAGAGATTTGATTGTTTTTAATGTATTTTATGAAGTGGCATAGAAGGTGTTTGTGAAAATGTTTGATTGAGATTTCTAAAACAGGGCAGTAGGATTTCGAGTTTTATTTCTTAGCTTATACCCTGTATTTGAAGCTGAAATTTTGTGAAGTTAAAGTATATATATGAATCTTGCTCCCCACAAAATTTCATGTGAAAATATTATAAAACAAATTTTTGGTGAATTTTCAAAAGTTGGATTCTGTAGCTGGAAATTAGTGGGCAGCCACTAGGTAAAGAATTTGTTTGTACTTAGAATTTGTCCTAAAGGACCTTAAATGGTCTAAAACATTGAAAAATGATACTATAATGCATATATTACTATTTTATATGACTGGTAATGGATTGAAGATGCTTTTAAATGTAAAATGACTTGATCATAGATCTTAGGACAAGTCCGATCAACTTTCTCGATACGGTGCAGTCAATTTCTCTGCAGAAGTTCAATTTTAAAGAGGTAAGTAGGAATTCTACTTACTGTGTCATAGAAACTTAAAAGGTATATGATATAGCATTTTAATGCTTTTGACAAATGTTTAACATTTCAAATGAGACTATGGATTTAATGTTTTCCTTTATTGGAAAGGGTATGATTTGCAAATAGAAAAGTATAGTTTATTGAAAGCTTTTATAACATGTTTATAATGTTTTAAAGGTTTGTAAAATTCTAGATGTGGCCTACGAAATAATAGGAATATCTACGGAATGTGTAACTCCATTATAATGATGTCATTGGGACGACTGATACCCACAGATGGGTCCCGAAAGAGACATGACTGATACCAACGTTTGGGATTCCAATGACAGTAATGAAAGTATTTGGCCAAACCTAAATGGAATGAATGGTAAATGATTCTGTAGTTTAAGCCCAATTTGTGCCATATCTCAAGGGAGTTCATGTTATGTTTTAAATGTTAATTTGGATTTCTATTTGCTGTAAGAAGATTCGAAATTCATTGAAAACTATATTTTTGATACATATTATAGTTTAAAGGTTTTGTATTTAACTATGTTCTGCTTACTGGGCTTTTAGCTCACCTTAAAGTTTCATAGCACATGTGAGAAAGAAAAGAATGAGAAAGCAACATAGTGGCAGACTGAAGCTCTTTTGTGAACTTGATGTCAAGGAACCTATGTATATACTAAACTAAAGTTGTTTCATGAAAAATGATTATCAAAGAACTCTATGGGCTAAAGTAGAAAAGTTTTGATTTGAGATAGTGTTAAAAATTTTGGGATAGTTGTAATACTGACTCTTCATATTTTGATTAAACTATGATGAAGAGTCTGTAAATATTTTATATTAATCTCTTATCCTACAATTATCTTGGTTTTGATCTATGTTTCTGTGTTATAGTAGATTTCATAAATGTATGGATTAGTGACATGTTCTTGTTAAATTTAGTTAAAAGCTAAACTGGCTAGGGGTATTACAGATTTTGGTATCATACCAAAATGGTTAAAATATTTATGTAGACTAAGTATATACGTGGGGACGTGTCATTAGACCAAAGAATCAGCCAGTTGGTATATCTTTATTTTTTTTATTGAAAGAAATTTTAATAAAATTATATGTTATAATAGTAATCATTATTTTAAATTAATTAAGTAGAGGCATTAAGTACAAATGGCTCCAAAGAGAAGACTTAATGATATTGGTTATCGGCAAGAACATCATGAGAATTCGACTCAGCCACAAATGCCAGACATGACTCAGTTTTTCGCTGGTATGGCAAATACGTTTCAACAATAATCGGAACAAATGCGAATACAAGCTGAACATCAAGCTCAGTTGCAAAGGGAACAGTTTAGACAACAAATAGAAATACAGAGTCAACAGTTCCAGCAATTAGTAACTCAACAAAGAGAGCAACAAAACGTGCCACCACCCCCACCTCCAAGAGTGGGAAATCCAGAGCCGTTGTATGAGATATTCCGAAAGCAATATCCTAAGGAATTTTCTAGTACTACGGATGCTATAGCTGCTGAAGAATGGATTAAGCATTTAGAAGTCATATATGAGTATATAGAGTTAGAAGATAGGCATCGGATTCTGTTTGCGGTACGTTTGTTTGAAAATAATGCTAGACACTGGTGGGACTCTATTAAGTTGACAACGACGGCAGCAAATCTTACTTGGAGTGGTTTTAAGGATCTCTTCTATAACAAGTATTTTCTAGAGGAGATAAGAAAAGTGAAGATTTCAGAGTTTGTCCATCTGGTTCAAGGAAACATGTCCGTGCATGACGACGTGGCAAAATTTGAGGCGCTATCTCGGTTTGCTACATGGGTTGCTAATGATGAGAAACAAAAGGTAGATCATTTTGTGTTGGGATTAAAAGCTGCCATTGCTAGAGTTGTACGAGTGGCAACAGTTAAAGAGTATGCTGAAGTTGTTGAGATGCCCATGACATCTGAGCGAGCTTTAGCTGGGGTACAAAAGGAAAACGAGTTGAAGTGAGGTAATTTCACTTCTAAGGCTGGTCATTGGAAATTTGGTGGAACAGATAAAGGAAAACAGAGACAAGAAAATCTTCAAAAGCGAGCAAGGCAAGATCTATAATACCCGAAATTTTGATGACTTGAGAGTTTTGCAGGAACAATGAAATCTTAAGTCTGAATCATGATCAGAGTTGAATAATAGTATAAGTTTGAGTTCTCGATTAAACAGTTACGAGACTCAATAATAGATTACTTAGCCAAGCATAAGGCCTTTTGAGGAAAAAGGCATAGCGAAATTTTATAATTTCATGTTGGTCAAAGTTTGACCAAAAAAGTCAAAGGTTGACCAGGAAGGTCAAATAGATGAAGGTGCTGAGACACGGCAAAGCAGTATGGATAATATACTGCGAAAATCTTCATTACGGATGAATAAGTAAGCATAAGCTATGAGACCACCGTAGAAAAATCAAGCACAATTTTTAGAGCGTTAAGGACTAAATAGTTTAAGTCCTAAGAAAATCCGATACTCAGTCCAATTTTTACGCAGATGAATTCTGGACTGTAGTCCAGTATAACAATACTGTTTTTGGTGAAAAACAGTATTGATATTATGTAAGTTGGTAAGGAAATGGACTGCAGGATTATATTATTGGATTTTTAGTATCAAGTGGATAATTATGCATGAAATGGAAGCCAAGTGGCTCCGCCATAGTTGGCGACCTACAGGGACTAAATTGTAAATATTTTGTCCGTAGGGGCCAAAGTGCAATTTTAGAAAAGTAAGTAATGATGGATTAGTATGTAATTATAGAATCATGGAAATTCCTAACCAAGGTTCCAACTAGGCCAAAAATTGGTTACAAGCCTAGTTACATTGGAACAAAGAATTAAGATAGGATAAGCTTGGAAAGATTTTTCCTTATCTTCCACACATGCATGGCCGGATTTTCTAATGCTTGGTGAGCAAGCAATTGGCTTGATGATGTCATCAAGGTGATGTCATCAAAGTGATGTCATTAGGTGATGTAAGCAAGACTTGGTGAGCAAGAAACTTGCCCACCAAGGATTTACTATGGCCGGCCACCTAGGAGGGTAGATGAGCAAATATTTTGCTCTTAGACCCTTATATGCAATTCTAGAAACTATGATTTTCACCTATAAATAGGTGATGTTGGTTCACAAATTTGAAGTAAGTTTTGTAATCTTAGCTAAACTATGGCAAAATTTTCCCTCACCTCTCTACAAATAGCCTAGCCATAGAAGAGATAGAGAAGAAAGAAAATGTAGAAAACCAAAGAGAAAAAGCCTAGGGGTGATCGGATTTTTAGCTAGAACCACAAGAAAAAGTTGAAAAAAATTTGGTACCCATTTGAAAGGCCAAGAGGCCGGCCATGGGAGAGGAAGAGAAAGAAAAGAAAAAAAGTGCAGAAAAGTGGGTTTTAGGATAGCCGGATTTTGTAGGAAGAACCACCAAATGACCAAAAAGTTTTGGTGCCATTGGAGGAGCAAGGCCGGTTAGGCTATAGGCAACCAAGGGTAGATTCATTTCTTGAATCTTGAGGTAATCTCTTTTAGCCCTAAGCCTTTTAATTTGAGCATTTACATTGGAAATTTAAGTGTATTTCCGAGTTGGATTGTAAGAGTATAAGCTCACTATTTATGTCAATGCTCTAGTTAAGTTTTCTAGCATGTGCATGATTAGGGTGGTGGTCTCTAGTTTATGGTTTTGATGCATGTTTGCAAATATGCCTACCATGTGTTTGTTGTATGTCCCCATAGGTTTGAATATGAATGTATGATTATGTGCATGATGGATTGGAACGTTAGAAACGATTGCATGTGTGATCTTAGGCTCCCGCTGTGGTCGGTTGAGGTAGTGTGCGCGTTTTAGGACGAGAAACGAAATTAAGAACCAAAACTGCCAGTCTCGGGTCAAGACTGGGTAGCGTTCTGGAAATGGTAATTTGAGGCCCTTAGAGGCCGAATTTGAAGAAACTCAAAACTACAAAGTTGTAGATAATGGTTTTTCCTAGAGGAAAACGTAGATAGTTTTTCAAAATAAGGCTCCAAAGGCCTCGGTTTTTATGAAAATCCGAGCCTGACTGTGCCCAGGATTTATGCACGGCCAGGTGAGTTCAACAAAGAATAAAGGCATGTTAAAGTTCGAACTGGGTTTTCCTCAAAACATGAAAGTTGTAGTATTATCCGAGATCTACAACTTTTATGAAGAAAGTTTTATCAAATTCTGAACAGATTTTAAAGTAAAAATTGGATTCTAAAAACTGTGCAGGAAACAGAAATTCCAGCACAAGATTTTCAGAAAAATAGTACATAAGCAGGAAATTCCTGCTCATGCACAGGATTTTCTAAAATAATACAGGAAAATGATGTTTTTCACTAACCCCAATGTTTTGACTGTGAGAACTGTTCCAATAGCAGTTTTCAGTCCTTAACAAATTTTATAAGTCAAGCAAAAGGGTTTTTAAACCGAATTCACCAAATTTTCCGAGACAAAGGAAAATTGGATTTTTAAAGCCAAAGACAAGTAGCAAGATAGTAACGGATGGTAACCGGCAGGATACCCGAGTTATTGGGCTTGACTCCCAAAGCCCAAGTTTGACCCATAGAAGGTTGACTTTGGTTGACCAAATTTGACCAAAGTTTATCACCTCAAGGGTTACCCAACATAACCCAGTAAGGTACCAAGATTATGATAAACTAAGATTTAGGATTATTTGTAATAACCCAATGGATTATAAATCAAGAATGTTAAGTCATGTGCCAAGGTTAGGATAGTAACCTAACCCGACCTGTATGGATGTGGGCTTAGCAATGAGGTTACTTATTGTAACCAAGTAATATATGTTGTATAGGAGGGTAAATATAACTAAGGTTATGAACGCATGTTGGTTAGATCACCAACAGTTAACGATTATGATTATGGTAAGATAAAAGGTGTATAACTTTTATCTTATACCCTGTTTGGAAACAGGAATATGACATGTTATTGTGCCTTGATGGAACGATAGACCAAGAGCGTAGGATGAGAGGTAAGTACAAACCTCACATGCAGTATGGAAAATATTAAACTATTTTCAAGTATATGACATGATTACATGTTATGCCAAGTTATGCTATGTCATGCTATGTTATGTTATGTTATGTTATATCATGTTATGTTATGCCATGTTATGTCATGTTATGATACGATAAGCCATATTAAGTTATGTTAAGCTATGATATGTCAAATTATGCCATGTTTATGTCTCATGTGCATCATTATTAATAAGATCACATGTAAAGATTCTTAGTCTTGGAAATGTAACAAGACTAAGACTAAACCAAGATAAGTAAGGTGTCGTACCAACCTCCTGTTGATGCAGGAGAATCATGTATGTTACAAGTTCAAGTTTATGATTATCAACCTCTCGTTGATACGTGAGGGTAAAGTGATAATCAACCTTCCGTTGATGCGTGAAGGGTTATGTTCATATTTTCCAGAATTGTTAAGGGACTTGCAAACCCTGACATTCTGAGGCTTGCGCGCTTTTGGTACGTACACTAAGGGCCCACATGTTAAGTAAGATAATAAGTTCAAGTGCATAAAAGATTCATAATTACACATAATTGGTTCATGCATAAGTTGTGCAATATTTCTTATGTTTTTGTGAGAATATGTTTGTACTTGCTGGGCGAAAGCTCATCAGTATATTCCATATTGTAGGTAAATGCCTGCAACTTTACTTGGTGGGCCATGGAGACGATACAGCAAGTGAAGGGCGGTATGGGATACCACTACGCAAGTTTTTCCGCAAACTATTTAAATTATCAAGTTGTATGTACCATGTTACCTATGTAATGTTTTTTAAGTTGTGATTTTAAAATAAAGTTTAAAGAAAGAAAAAAAAAATTATTCTGAAATTTTCTATAAGGTTAAGTATTTAAAACTAAAGTTTAAGTTAAGCAAGCATGGTAACGGCCCACGTTTACGTAGTACGCCCCTACGTGGACGGTGGGGCGTTACAAGATCAGACAGATTCAACGAAGTATGAAAAGTCGATTTGTAATAATTGTGGTAAGAATCATTGGGGTGAGTGTAGAATTGGTTCCAACAAGTGTATCAAGTGCGGAAAACCTGGACACATGACCAAAGATTGTAACAATGTAACAACTACTCATGGTGGACAAAAAGGAGTACAGGGTTGAGCATTCGCAATGATTACTGAGGAAGCTGACGTGGATCCTTCTGTTGTTTCAGGTAATATTTTTATTGATGGAATCATTTCTAATGTTTTATTTGACTCTGGCTTGACGCATTCATTTGCTTCCCCTACATTTGCTATGAAATCGGGACAAATTCTAGAAAAGATATCAACAAAGTATAGTGTGTCTATTCTATCTGGTGAAGTGTTGGAATCTGATATGATATTAAAGTCTTGCTCAGTAGAGATAAAAAGGAGGCGATGTTTGCTGATTTGGTTGTATTGGATATTAAAAGTTTTGAAGTGGTATTGGGGATGGATTGGTTGTCCAAAAATAGAGCAACAATTGATTGCCGTAAGAAGATGGTTGTTTTCCAGATGGCTGATAGGCAACGATTTAAATTTAGTGGTGTGAAAACTTCTTCCTCAATTATTTCAGTGATGAAAGCATGAAAGCTGATCAGTAAGGGTTGTAAAGGTTATTTAGTTTATGTAGTTGATACAATAGTTCATCAAAGTTTAAAACCGGGAGATGTGCTAGTTGTATGGGAATATCTAGAAGTATTTCCAGAGAACCTTCCAGGATTGCCACCTAATCGAGGATTGAATTTGTTATTGATTTGGTCTGGGAACAACACCTATTTCTAAAGCACCATATAGGATGGCACCAAAAGAATTGAAGGAGTTAAAGGTGCAACTTCAGAATTACTAGATAAGGGCTTCATTCGTCCTAGTTTCTCGCCATGGGGTACACCGGTTTTGTTTGTTAAGAAGAAGGATGGAAGTTTAAGACTTTGTATTGACTATAGAGAATTGAATAAGGTTACCGTGAAAAATAAATATCTGTTGCCACGTATTGATGATTTGTTTGATCAGTTAAGAGGAGCATCGGTATTTTCTAAGATTGACTTACGGTCAGGATATCATCAGTTAAAGGTTAAGGAGACTAATATTCAGAAGACAGCTTTCAGAACATGGTATGGCCACTACGAATTTCTCGTTATGCCTTTTGGACTCACTAATGCACCTACAGCCTTTATGGACTTGATGAATCGGGTGTTTAAAGATTTTCTTGACAAATTTGTCATAGCGTTTATCGACGACATCCTGGTATACTTATGCAACCATGAGGAGCATAGTAAGCATTTAAGAACAGTATTGCAGATTTTGAAGGAGAAACAGTTGTATGCCAAATTTAAGAAATGTGAGTTTTGGCTAGAGAAGGTTGCATTTCTTGGACACATTGTGTCCCAGGAAGGGATTTCTGTGGATCCGAGTAAAGTGGAGGCAGTTTAGTACTTGGCCAAGACCTAATACTGTTTCAGAGGTTCGAAGTTTCTTAGGTCTTGCTGGTTATTACAGAAGATTTATTGAAGGATTTTCCAAAATTACCATTCTTTTGACAGCTTTGACAAGGAAGAATGTAAGGTTTGAATGGTCATTAGCTTATGAGAAGAGTTTCCAAGAATTGAAAAAAAGGTTGATATCAGCTCTAGTTCTTACGCTACCTTCTGGAGCTGACGGTTTTTTTGTCTATAGTGATGCTTCAAAGATGGGTTAGGTTGTGTGCTTATGCAAATTGGAAAAGTTATAGCCTACGCTTCTAGGCAGTTGAAGGATTATGAGAAAAATTATTCGACACATGATCTTGAATTGGCAGTAGTTGTTTTCACCCTTAAGATTTGGAGGCATTATCTATATGGTGGAAAGTGTGAAATATTTACAGATCATAAGAGTTTGAAGTATTTATTCACCCAAAAGGAATTAAATATGCAGCAAAGACGATGGTTGGAATTAGTCAAGGATTATGATTGTTCCATCAACTATCATCCGGGCAAAGCAAATGTTGTAGCTGATGCTTTGAGTAGAAAATCTTTGACAAGACAGAAGCAGATTCAGGCAGATTTATGTAAGTTAGAAGTGGAAGTATTGATAGAAGAAACTCAAGCTATTTTATCATCGCTTGTTTTGCAACCAACTTTGATAGACAAGATCAAGCTAAAGCAGGATTCAAATCCGAAGTTGTTACGTTTGAAGGAAAAGGTAAAACTCAGAGATGGTGGAGATTTTCAATTAGCTAATGATGGAACGGTTTACTTTCGAGGGAGAATATGTGTGCCTAATGAGGAAGAGTTAAAGCGGGATATTTTGGCGGAGGCTCATGCCACACCTTACTCGATACATCCAGGTAGTATGAAGATGTATAGAGATTTAAGGATGCATTATTGGTGGCCGAAAATGAAGAAAAATGTCGCTCAGTTTGTGGAGCATTGTTTGGTTTGTCAGCAAGTCAAAATTGAACATCAAAGACTTGCTGGAAAATTACAAGCATTGTTGATACCAGAATGGAAGTGGGAACACATCACGGTGGACTTTGTTACTGGCTTGCCAAGAACTCAGAAAGGATATAATTCAATTTGGGTAGTTGTTGATCGTCTCACAAAGTCTGCTCACTTCTTGCCAGTGAAGACTAATTTTAGTATGGATCAATATGCTCGGTTATATATCAAGCAAATCATTAGACTTCATGGAACTCCAGTCTCAATAGTTTATGATCGAGATCTGAAGATTAAATATATCTTCTAGAAGAGTTTGCATAAGGCAATGGGGACTCAGTTAGCACTAGTACAACATTTCATCTGCAGACCGACGGGCAATCAGAAAGAACAATTCAAACATTAGAAGATATGCTTAGAGCTTGTGTATTGGATTTTCAGGTGACTTGGGATGAGTATTTATCATTGATTGAATTTGCTTACAGTAACAGTTATCATTCTAGCATTGGGATATCACCATATGAAGCTTTTTATGGCAGAAAATGTAGGTTGCCGATTCACTTGGATGAAGTTAGAGAAAGGAAGTTATTGGGGCCCGAGTTAATTTGGCAAATGGCAGAAGCTGTGAGTAAGATAAGAAAAATTAGACAAAGATTGTGTACTGTACAGAGCCGACAAAAGAGTTATGCTGATACACGACGGAGAGATCTAGAATTTGAAGTTGGTGATATAGTCTTTTGAAGGTAACTCCTATGAAAGGTGTTATGAGATTTGGTAAAAAGGGAAAGCTTAGCCCTAAGTTTATTGGACCGTTTGAGATTTTAAGAAGGGTTGGAAAACTTGCTTACGAGTTAGCATTACCACCAGCACTGTCAGGAGTTCATGACGTATTCCACGTGTCGATGTTGCGTAAGTACATTTCTGATCCGTCACATATTTTAAGCTATGAGAAATTGGATTTGAGTCCGGATTTGACTTATCAACAACAACCAGTGAAGAATTTGGATCGTCAAGAAAAGATTTTAAGGACAAAGAGGATTTCTTTAGCCAAGTTTTGTAGAGAAATCAGAAAATGGAAGAAATCATATGGGAAAAAGAAGATGAAATGAGATCCAAGTATCCGACTCTCTTTGATATGTCAAATTTCGAGGACGAAATTTTGTTAAGGGGGAAGGAAATATAACACCGAGCTTAATTAATTTAAAATAATTAAGTTTAACAAATATGTTTACTATCTTATTAATATTATGATTAAGTGCTCATTAGTAGTTATGTTAATCTTTTTATATAAAATGTGTGTGTGTGTGTTTTTTTTAAGAATTTATGTATTATAGAAATTGTTTAACTATATTTTTTTTAAGTAACCGTGCAATTGAGAGTTGACAACCACCGGAAGTGAAGTTGATCGATGTGCCTAGTCCATGAGATTGTTTATATAAGAATGGTAATCTACAGTTATAGAATATACTTTAAATGAAGTTTATCAAAATTTTCTATGGACTTATTTGCAAAGAAAATATATTTTTAAGGATCTAGCATAATTTTAGATTCTTTAAGGCATTTTATGTAATTTTTAAAAGTTAGTTTTGCTGCTGTCTTTATAATTGTTTTACAGCTGTCTTTGGTGTTATTTAGCTGTTTTAACGAAAATCCTCTTCTTCCTCACACCATTTGTTCCATACGGTTCTCAGTGCAAAAAAAAAAAAAAAAAAAAAAAAAAAAAAAAAAAAAATACAAAACAAAACACAAAACTCCAACAACTGATCTTCTCCATCATAGGACCATCTCCCCTCCTAAATCACAAAACAAATCAAGACTAAGCTTCATTCAAAAACTCATTCTCGGATTCCACCAAATACCTATTTTTCTTCCAAGCTATTTGAGCTCAAAGTGGAGTTTGGCATCATTTTTGGAGTCCGAATTTTATAAGCTATCTAAGGTTAGTTTAAATTAGGATTTTTAATGGATTTTGATGCTAATCGAAACTGGAAATATGAGGTTTTAATTTGGGTGTGATTTGAATTACTTGAGATAGTTTTATGTTAAAGTGTGATGTGATTTCTCATCTAAATGTGAAATTTCTAATTTTATTCTAGATTCTTGATGGTTCTATGTTATTTGAGATGTAAAGCATTGTGAGGTCTGAATGGAAAAGAGATTTGATTGTTTTTAATGTATTTTATGAAGTGGCATAGAAGGTGTTTGTGAAAATGTTTGACTGAGATTTCTAAAACAGGATAGTAGGATTTCGAGTTTCATTTCTCAGCTTATACCCTGTATTTGAAGCTGAAAGTTTGTGAAGTTAAAGTATATAGATGAATCTTGCTCCCCATAAAATTTCACATGAAAATGTTATAAAACGAATTTTTGGTGAATTTTCAAAAGTTGGGTTCTGTAGCTGGAAATTGGTGGGCAGCCACTAGGTAAAGAATTTGTTTGTACTTAGAATTTGTCCTAAAGGACCTTAAATGGTCTAAAACATTGAAAAGTGATATTATAATGCATATATTACTATTTTATATGACTGGTAATGGATTGAAGATGCTTTTAAACGTAAAATGACTTGATCATGGATCTTAGGACAAGCCCGATCAACTTTCTCGATACGGTGGAGTCAATTTCTCTGCACAAGTTCAATTTTAAAGAGGTAAATTGGAATTGTACTTACTGTGTCATAGAAACTTAAAAGGTATATGATATAGCGTTTTAATGCTTTTGACAAATATTTAACATTTCAAATGAGACTATGGATATAATGTTTTCCTTTATTAGAAAGGGTATGATTAGCAAGTAGAAAAATATAGTTTATTGAAAGCTTTTATGACATGTTTATAATGTTTTAAAGGTTTGCAAAATTCTAGATGTGGCCTACGAAATAATGGGAATATCTACGGAATCTGTAACTCCATTATAATGATGTCATTGGGACTAATTGATACCTACGGATGGGTCCCGAAAGGGACATAACTGACACCAACGTTTGGGATCCCAATGACAGTAATGAAAGTGTTTGGCCAAACCTAAATGAAATTAATGGTAAATGATTCTGTAGTTTAACCCCAATTAGTGCCATATCTCAAGGGAGTTCATGTTATATTTTAAATGTTGATTTGGATTTCTATTTACTGTAAGAAGATTTGAAATTCATTGAAAACTATATTTTTGATACAGATTATAGTTTAAAGGTTTTGTATTTAACTATGTTCTGGGCTTTTAGCTCACCTTAAAGTTTCATGGCACATGTGAGGAAGAAAAGAATGAGAAAGCAACATAGTGGCAGACTGAAGCTCTTTTGGGAACTTGATGTCAAGGAACCTATGTATATACTAAACTAAAGTTGTTTCATGAAAAATGATTATCAAAGAACTCTATGGGCTAAAGTGGAAAAGTTTTGATTTGAGATAGTGTTAAAAATTTTGGGATAGTTGTAATACTGACTCTTCATATTTTAATTAAACTATGATGAAGAGTCTGTAAATATTTTATACTAATCTATTATCATACAACTATCTTGGTTTTGATTTATGTTTCTGTGTTATAGTAGATTTCATAAATGTATGGGTTAGTGACACGTTCTAGTTAAGTTTAGTTAAAAGCTAAACTGGCTAGGGGGTGTTACATCATTGATGGCCTGACGAAGTTATTAGAGGGAGATGTCATCATATGTAGTACTACCGATTCCGATGAGAGAAATGATGAATTTAGATAAAGTCACATCTCTCTTGATCCTGCTACAATCTCAAGGTTTTTCCCCACCAGCTCGGCCCATGAGCAGATGATTAGAGCCTCTAACCCCATGGTCTGGTAGAGACAACACCCGATGCCTACAAGTCCTACCTCTCTTGATCATGCTGTAGCCTCTAGATCAGTCCCAGCCAAATCGACTCATGAGCAGATTCGAGCCTCTACCCCTAGGGACTGGCAAACACATGGCCCGATGCCTACATTCTCTAGCCCTGTTGGCCCCCAGACACACGATGTGATGCCCACAAACTCAA
This sequence comes from Ficus hispida, assembly GCA_025413025.1. Classification (NCBI taxonomy): domain Eukaryota; kingdom Viridiplantae; phylum Streptophyta; class Magnoliopsida; order Rosales; family Moraceae; genus Ficus; species Ficus hispida. Next base: position 15,973,771 of record CM046366.1, on the reverse strand, counting down.
CTCCCAGTTTAGAGTCATTGATATATTATATTGATCGTCATATACGCGAGCACGAAACCTATATGAAGTCAATGTTGGCCAATCACGAGGTGGCAATTGTGCAGAAGATAGAGGCAAATTATAAGGCAATTATAAATAAAATTGAGTCAGCTATGGTCATGAATAAGGAGGCATATAGTGACGGGGTGAATGTTGAGTTTAAGCAGCAGTTATCATGAGGTGTAGAAACCAGATACAATGGGGGTGATAATTTTGAATGCCAACAACATCCCTCACAAGACGAACGAATAAAAGATGATGGTGAATATGGACATGATGGGGTAGTTGGTATGGAAGCCAATGCCAATATTGAATATGTGAAAAACCACGAGGGCCGGTCGGAGACGCAGAGGAATAGAGTGTCAGTCTTACTATCACTTTATGTAGTACAGTGGCTAAAAAAGATTCAGCGCTCGATGTCTGATGCTCAAAAAAAGGACCAAGATGCTTCTAAGCCCACAAAAACACTTTAAGTGATAAAGCAATCTAATATTATCAGTACTTTGAGTTACAATATGGTTATATATGCATATGTAAAGACAACATTAGATTTCTATTTTGATTTTTAATGCTTTAATGTTAACTATGGTTCTTTTGTTTATGAAAATCACATATGTATAATCAGGAACTATCACAAATATAACAGGAACGGCCAAAGAAAAGTTAAAGAACTATCGTCTGATTGTTCCTTCTAGATAAGTTTTTTTTCTTTAAACAATAAAATAACATGGACAACCACTAAAAGAATAGGAACAACCATCTGGTAATTGCTTTTAAATCTTGACTTTAGCTTCTTTTTTTTTTAACCGAAAGCAAAAATTACCATATCAAAGTCTATCTTAACATATGATTTGCCTCAAACCCCATGAAACGGCCACAAAAAAGAAGGAACAATCACTAAAATTTCAAGAATAACCATACGGTCGTTCCTTCTAAATATTGACTTCGTTTTTTTTTCCTTAAACGAAAAGTAAAAATAACCATATGCAGTGACTTTCATCATGTATGATTTGCCTCAAAACCCATGGAACCACCACAAAAGAGAAGGAACGACTACTAAAATTTCAAGAATAACCATACGGTCGTTCCTCCTAAATATTGACTTCATTTTCTTTCCTTAAATGAAAAGTAAAAATAACCATATGCGGTGATTTTCGTCATGTATGATTTGTCTCAAAGAACATGGAATGACCACAAAAGATAAGAAACGACTACTAAATTTTCAAGAACAACCATTCAGTCATTCATTCTAAATCATCCCTTTTTTGGCTCCTTTAATATATGTATATATATATATATATATATATATTTCAAAACGATAAATTTAATGATAATAAAACCTATTAAAATTAAATAACAGCTTTTTAGTATGAATTTATTTCAAATAACAAACGATCATTTAAATTATCTTGAATTTAATATCACCCTAATATCACTAGCAATATCTCACAAATGTTGATGAGTAAATTACATGTTCTTATACTATTTTAAGATGTTAAATTAAAAGTTTGGGCTTTCATGACTTTATTATTGTTAATAGTATAAAATATTAAGAATTTCAACGACACCGTGCAAAATCCTCAGAACAACCACTAAAATTTTAAGAATAACCATTTGGTTGTTCTTTCTAAACATTGACTTCATTATTTTTTTTTCCTCAAACGAAAAGCAAAAATAACCATATGCGGTGACTTTCATCATACATGATTTGCCTCAAAGAATATGGAACGACCACAACAGAGAAAAAACGACCACTAAAATTTCAAGAACAACCATTCGGTCGTTCATTCGAAATCGTCCATTTTTTGGCTCCTTTAATATATATGTATATATGTATATTTTCAAAATGATAAATTTAATGATAATAAAACCTATTAAAATTAAATAATTGCTTTTTAGTATGGATTTATTTCAAATAACAAATGATCATTTAAATTGTCTTGAATTTAACATCACTCTAATATCATTAGTAATATCTCACCAATGTTGATGAGCAAATTATATGTTCTTACACTATTTTAAAATGTTAAATTAAAATTTGGGGCTTTCATGACTTTATTGTTGTTAATAGTATAAAACATTAAGAATTTCAACGACACCATGCAAAATCCTCAGAACAATCACTAAAATTTCAAGAATAACCATTTGGTCGTTCTTTCTAAATATTGACTTTATTTTTTTCCTTAAACAAAACGCAAAAATAATCATATGCGGTGACTTTCGTCATGTATGATTTACCTCGAAGAACATAGAACGACCACAAAAATAAGGAACGACCACTAAAATTTCAAAAACAACCATTCGGTCATTCCTTCTAAACATTGATTTTATTTTTTTTCCTTTAACAAAAAACAAAAATAACCATATACGGTTTTTGTTCATGTTTGATTTGCCTCAAAAACCTAAGAGCACCCACAAAATAAATAGAACGACCACAAAACATTCAAGAACAACCACTTGGTCGTTCCTTTTAAATAGTCTATTTTTTGGCTCTCTAAAAAAACTAATAAATGAAACATCAAACATATAGCATTCTAAAAAAACAAAAAAACAAAAAAACAAAAAAACAAAATTAATGACTTTCTCAAATGACTAGTATTCATAAAATAAAATTAATGAAAATATAAACTGTCAAACTAATAATTTTCATTATTAGGTACTGCTTCTAACATCAGATGGATGTGATGATTTAGGGCATTTCTTTGAATTATATCCTTTCTAACCACATATCATGCATTTACAATTCTTGACTATATATTCTCCTTGTGAAGGGAAGTGAGTTATTTTTGACCTCCCTCTAAACATTTTCATGTCTAGCTCTACTATCTTAATTGCTCTTATCTCTTCAGGGATATTGTACTATTGCGATTCTGGAGAAATATGATACATAGTTTCTGCATAAGCCAACATCCAATATTCTAAAGTATAGTACTCAGAAAAAAGGATGTATATGTAAGCTCCAGTATGTTGCAGCCGATAAAGACCTGCTGCTGCTATGGTGTGGATGCACGAAATCTTGTCAATGTCAAAGACTCTACACGTGTAACTCCTTGTTGTTAAATTGACACATGCATTGAAATCAACACCCATCAGAATGTATTCATTCTCATTTAGTTGGTATGACGTCAATGAACTGGCTTCATCAAATCTTCTTCTGAGTATTGCTTCTCTCTTTGGTGTAATTGTTATGGTCACTAAAACTGATTATCGATGCCGAATGAAGAACCATTGTCCCATTGTGAAGAGGTCGAAATCGATCATTGCAGTCATAGGATACTCTCTTACCTTCAGCATCATATTATTTAAAGTCTTGATTATGTTAGTAGTCATAACTTCATACCTGTTGCCTTTAAAGTGAACTATTGACCACTTTTCAAACTTGACATCCTTCTCGAGATACTGAGCAACCTTTTGATATTTTTGACTCATGTCACTAAAATGTTTCTCAAACTCCTCCAAACGATATGTTTCAGCAGCATCCTTGAATAGTTCAAGAGAAGCAGCACTCTTGAAATGGTTCTTAATATTCATCATAATATAATAATAACATGCCCCATGCTGCGCCATAGGACAAATGTGATTCACCGCATAACTAATGCTCTGGTTCCTATCATAAATAAAACGTAGCTCTGAACTGTCATGTATTACCTCCTTCAACTTATCAAAGAATCAAGTCCATAAATCATTATTCTCAGTGTCACCTAAACCCCACGCAATGGGATAATTGTGATACTCACTATCTTGTGTGGCAGCAACCATTAATAGCCCTTATATTAGTTTTGATCTAAGCCCCATCTATGCCAATAACTTTTCTCACGTTATTAAATCCTCGTATAGCTACTCCTAAAGCCATAAAAAAAACTTGAACTTATTTTCCGAATCAACTTCAATGTATGTAACTGTACCCTTATTAACCTGTTTGAGTATGTAACAAAACAATGAGAGCATGGCAGAATATTAGTTGAACAAATTGCCTGTTTGAGTATGTAACCTGTTTGAGTATGTAGCAAAAAATTTTGAACAAATTGCCTTTCTTTCCATGCCTTCCAATAACTTACTTGAACATTCAGTTCCTATCTCATGAATCCCATGAGAACTTTTAGATTAGGTGATTGCTTACAATCGATGAAGTGCCCCTTCATGCAAGCTCCAATTACACGACTGGATGCTTGTTTGTGATTGATCGATTGATTCATCAACGAGTAAGTATGGATATGATTATATTGTTGAATGACAAAATAATTCGAACATGGTATTTTTGTAGCTCGCACCAGCCACAAGCAATTTAGTTCATGTATACATACAACTTCCTTCAATGACTTGGTTGACTTCTTGACTTTCATTTCAAACTTTTCATTAATGGCGATGATGTTTAACTTCATATTCAATTCTTCTTTGCTATCAAAATATTTAACCACCATTAAATCCGATCACTTCTCCCGCTATCAGAACTTATCAGTGGAACAAATCTTGCCTTTTTAGATTCAGAATGTTGACAATGGCTATCATAAACTCTCTCATGTAGACCATCACCTCCTTCGGGTACACTATCATCTTCTTCGGGTACACCATCATATCCTTCACGCACCTTATCACCTCTTTCGGGTACATCATCACGTGGTTTATCTACCCCATCATCTTTATTAGGTACCTCCTCGTGCACTATCACTTCTGGTGTTGGATTGGAACCGATGATTGGAGTTGGGTTGAAGCTAAAGATCCTTTCATTGATTAGTGTACTATTTGCACAAATCTACAGTAGATGCTCATAACTACTAAGTAATTCAGTTGGAACAAACCTTGCAACAAATGGGATTTCTTCATTGATCCGACACCCAAAACAATAGTCATGGAAGCTTAGTGCATCACCACCATCACTATTCAAATCATCATTACCACGAACATATATTTGCTTTTCCTTTATTACATTTTTCTTTGATTATAACATGTAGAGTCATTCCTTGTTTTTCTTTGCACAAAAACATAAGATCTATAATATCTGAATCGTTGGAAATAAGAGTTAGTGTAGTAGTATCACCAAATATGTCACCAACAGGTTTATGTGTTATCTCAATTATATACTTACTTCGGTTAATACTTGTTCTCTTGTACATTGTTTCTTCCAATTCCAAAAAGTTGATAATCCTATCAACCACAAAGCCCTTGCTCATGCCAACTTCGGGCCACCTCCAAAAGCCACCATCCACATTTTCCCACTTTCCATTACACTCTATGAGAATGTAGATCTGACTCATACTTATTATGGATTTTGAGAATATCAATTAGCAAACAATATAAAGAATACAACTACAAATTTTACATCAATCAATACAAAAAAAAAATAATAAATAAAACAAGAATCATGTAAGAACGTTCGTTATTATTCCACACAATAAATATAAAAAATAGCAAGAACTATTGGAACGACAAGGAACAACCATATTTTTCCACATAGTTATTCGAAACAAATGACGGTCGTTCCATCTGAGTCATCTTCAACCTTCATGTACAGCAATGGCAATCCCCAAATTCATTTTATTTTATGAAAAAAAAAATGATTTTTATGCTAAATAAACATATACATTTACATATAATCCAAAACTACTTTACAAACAACATCTAGCCATTTACTAACCTTGCAAAGCGTTTTTTCAAAAATCTTACTTCTCATCTTTTTTTTCCTTCTTCAAAGCTCTTGATCGTAGAACATTGGGAGTTCAAGTACTCTTAATGTCGATCTTTGGGTATGCCATTGTGCCGGAATAAAGTGAATGTTGAAAGATTTGGGGTGGTTCTTGGTGTTTTGCTCACACACGAATGCTTCCCTCCCTCCTTGCAAGCCTCCACGCAGAGTTGCTACTGCTCAGTTCACTATCCAAAAATCATATTTGGATTTTCTTTTTTTGGATTTTTTTTGTTTTTTTTAAACCTTATATTAATATATTTATTTTTTTATATTTTTTTTACAAAAAAGTCATTTTGCTAATTAAATTTTTTAAAAGTCATTTTGCAAATTAAAGAAAGTTAAAAGGTTATTTACCAAATTCTCCCAGTTGTAATTGGACCAATTAACCTAAGCAGTGATAATTCAGTCTTTATTTTTTTTAACCGTACTAACTCTAAGCTCTCTAAAAAGATGATGGTTTGATCATTTTCATCTAATTCTATTAAATTGATAATAGAATCAGTCATATGCATTACTTGTAATATAGTTTGAGAGATATTTTTGTAATTTAATAATGATTGCTACAAAAAAATCATGAAAAATTAAAACTCTTGCTCTCTTTCTCTCTCTCTCTCAAATCCAAATCGAGGAGGGGCTAGGTTTGCCGACGGGGGTGGGGGTTAACCAGATTACAGCCTATCTCTCTCTTTCTCTCTCTCAAACCTAGATCTAGGAGGGCTGGGTTCGTTGATGGGGGTAAGGGGAACCCAAATTGTGTCCGATCTCTCTCTCTCTCTTTCTCTCTCCCTCTCTCTTTCTCAAACCCAGATCGAGGAGAAGGGTTGCTTGAGTTTTTTGTGTAAAGGAAAGGATTTGGTTCAAATTCGAGATGGGAGGTTCACCGATAGGGGAGCGAGCCTAGATTGCAATGGGCGACTAAAAAGGGAAGGAGGGAGGGCCCATATCATATGGGGGGGGGGGGGGGTCGCCCCTAGATTATATCAAGCGGCTATAAAGGGAGGGAGAGAAAGAGTGAGAGATGGCCTCCAGCTTCGGCTCTAGCTCCGACGTCAAATCTTTTTTTTTTTTGGGGGGGGGGGGGGGGCGCAGGTGGTAGGGTGGTGGGCAAAGGAGGGAGGGGAGGGGAGGGGAGGGAGGGAGAGATAGGGTAGGGGAGCTTTGAATTCAACTTGCTCTCTATCTTTTCTTTTCTTTTCTTCTCTTTTTTAATGTTATTATATGAATGGGGATATTCTCATTATTTTAGGGGTATTTTCCATTAAGAGCACAAATGTTCTTCTCATGTGATCATTCCGTGAAATTTTTAATAAAATTGGACAGAAATGACCAAACTATCACCTTTTTAGATAATTTAGGGTTAGCACGGTCACAAAAAAATATACCAAAATGTTACCTTTTAAAGAGTTCAGTAATTATTTGAGCTAATTACTGTTTTTTTTAAGCCTATATTTGGTATGAAAAAAAGAAAACAAAAGGAAAAGGGATAGGAAAAATAGAAGCGAAAGAAAATAAAAGGGAAATGAAAGATTTTATTTTTTGCTTTATATTGTTTGACATCATAAAAAGAAAGAAAATTTAAAAAGTAATATAATTACTATTTTATTTAATTATACATTTTCTTTTACTTCAAAAGCAATGATAAAAAAATAATTTTAACTGTCATTGAAATGATTTGGTTTTTTCATCCTTTTTTGAAAAGAGAAAAGTTAGTGGGTTCCACAATAATTTTAATTCCTCTTATTTTCATTCCCTTCCTCATTTCCTTTTACCAAACAACTGACAACATATTTTCCATCCACTTTTCTTTCATCCCACTTCTTTCCTTCCGCTTTTCCATTTTATGAAACAGAGCCTTAAGGTCAATTCTACAATAGGATAAGGTCACTTTACTCCATTAATAGAGTAAAAAATATGGATCATTAGGTGACTTTTTGACGATTGAGATTTAAAAAAAAAACACCAAACAATTACACCTTATAATAATTTCAAAACATTGCAAAAAAAAAAAAAAAAAAAGACCTCTTGAGCTGTGATCTAACCCACCTGCCATCTACCACTAGCGAGACAATCACTCCAAACTTGCCAGCAAGGCACACTATGGGTAATTCACTGTCGACATCACAGGGTAGGGAGGTAGTGGGGCAGCTGAGTGGCTTTTTGGAGAGTGAGACAATTGTGACATCACAAGTTGGGCTGGATCGCCATCGCAGTTGGTGTTGGGTCACATAGTGGGGGTTATTCGTTATCGTTAGGGATGACAATATTTTCAGAGGGAATGGAGATCTGCCCCAAATGGGATGAGGATGGAGGATAAAGTTCGGGAATGGGGACGAGGATGGGGATGAAATATTATCTTCGAAGATTAGAGGTGTAAGGACGGGGAAAGCAATTCCCGCCCCACCCCTGTCTCCACATATGTGATTTCATATATACATATATATGTATAAATTTAAATATATACACTATGAAAATTATTTTTAAAATTGTGTGTATTCATTAAATGAAAATTGAAACTCTAAGAAATTGATAAAGGATGGGAATTTTAAGTTTAATTTTTATGATTTCAAGCTTTTTTAGTTTAAATGTTTTATAATGTTTTGGTGAGATCTTTAATGGCTTTATATTTAAGATTTCATTTATATAAATTTAAAATTTGGTTTGGTTATGAAATCTTTGGTTTTGAACTAAATTTATGTTGCATTTGTAGTTATTATTTTCTTTTTACTTAGTAGTATTTTCAAATCAATATTTATAATAGATAGGGAACGATAAGGCTTTAGGGAAAGCCCTCCGATAGGGAATCCATGCCCCCATCGGCCCCGCCTTAATTTTAGCGGGGGATGGGAACGAGAATGAAGATAGATTTTGAGATAGGGATAGGGATGGGAAAGCATTCCCCGGCCCTGCCTTGTCTCGTTGCCATCCTTAGCTATCATAAGAGCTGGATCACATGGTGGGGTGCTCCACCGTGGAAGGGTTGCCCTTGGGTCGCGTCGCTGACTACTGGGTAGTGGCAACTCACATTCGGATTCCAATTCAATTATGTAACTCACATGCCGTTGGCAATTCCCTTCTCCTTCATCTGTTTGTATGTCCTCGTCTCTGGTATTCGTGATTTCTCGACATACAAATTATTAGGCTTGTGTTTAGGAAGTGAGAAAATTCGGACAAGACTAAGGTTGCTTGCAGGAGTTCTCACTTGTTTTTTTTTTTTTTTTTTTGGTTTTTGGTTTAGTTTGGGAGGGAAATTTTATAATATGTGAGGTTCTATTTTAATTTGCTGGTCTTTAAGCCACATTAACCATTGGATTTAAATCTTATGGCATAGAATTTTTGGCCTATCAATGGGATAAGTAAAATAACCTTCTCCCATTAATTATTGAAGTCCCATTTTTTTTAATATTTAAACTAATTGTCTTTGTTTCTTCCATTTCTTATGGTTTTTTGTTGGAGTAGTTTCAGTTAGATTTTTAAGTTTCAATAGTAAATTTATTTGAATTTTAAGAAAAGATAAAAAACTTTTTGGAAAAAGACAAAAAAAAAGTTTGAGTTGAATGGTTTGAGTTGAGATACCAAACAAGCTATTAATTTCTTAGTTGACCTGTAAATTATAGATTTGTGATGTTTCTTTCTCCCATGGGGTAAAATTTATGGGCCCTTGAATTACTTTTAGTTTTGGACAGGGAGATGAAAAAGATGCACAATACTTAGAGCCGGTTTGGAATGTAACTAGAGATCGTGTTTTACCCTATGGATTTTAAACTCTCAATTTTATATTAAACTTTCAATTTATTTTATTTTCAAAAAACTTAAACTTTAAAAGTTCATAACTTTTTTATTTCAATTAAAATGAGATAATTTTTATATTAAAATACTCGTAATGACGAGACAAATAAGATAAGATCTATTTTGTATATATTTTTTTTAAATATATTTCAAATTTTTGCATAATTTTTTATATCTCAAAATTTTTAAAAAATTTTCCTCCCAAACACGCGTTTATAATCAGACTTTCAAAAAACCAGCTCTAAATATCCCTCTAAATATGCCATTAATATGAGATAATTACACAAGATTATACCTTGAAAAAAGAAAAAAGCTAGAAAAAAAAAAAAAAGCATAAAAAAATTTCATCCCTTCCTTTGTCCAAACGCTAAACCAACTGGCGACCCCAACCCATCGCCCTAACGATCAGAGAGGGGACCTGGGGGGCCTCCTCCGTCACAACCCACAGCGGAGAGCCACGTGGGTAGCCTCTGAGTGTTGCGACTGCTCTACCTCTGTGGGTTGCAACTTCTTCCCTTCGACCGTCAACATGAAATGGGTGATATTCCAAAGGCGAGGATGGCTTAGGGAGGTCGAGGAGCAAACCACCTAGGCAACGTATCTACACAATCAGCGTTTCCTCCTCTATTGTGCCGAATCTTTGCAACCCACAATGGGCAAGCTCGCAATAGCTAAAATCCCGTCCCTATGGCGACAATCTCTCATGGCGGTGAAATCCTCTCCTCCTCCTAAACATCGATGCCAAAGGCAACGAGGAAATTACGACGGAGGCAAGGATTGTGACGTAGGCAACGGAACTGGCCCGATCCAGCTTGCAACAATGCAACGAGTTTGAAACGGAAGGATTGGCCATCAATACGTGAAGGGGCAGCGACGGGGATCTAGGTTTTAGTTGTCCTTGGTTGCGCGCGATTCTCACTACGGTGTGGGTTCTTCTCTAGTGACATGCTTTGCCACCGTTGTCGAGTTTCATCGTCATCGACTCTCCCTTCGTCAGGTTTGGCCACCGTCGCAGTTGGGGTGGGTGGTTGTCAGCGTTGCTAGAACACAGATAAAGAAAAACTTTTTCCTTTTTCTTTTTTAATTTATTTTTATTTTAAATAACTCTCAATAGTCCTGAATTTTTAAAAAAGTATCAATTGATCTTCAAATGGCTGCGACGGCACGGAGGGACGGTGGCTAACGACAATGAGCTGAATTTCACGGCGGCTGGGCTCGCGACGACACAATGGCACGAAGGGGCAGACGCGAGTGGCGGCCTGGGCTTGCGACGGGAGGTTCGCGACAGCTCAAAGATACTCGGCACAAAGAGCTCGATCTCACGGCGACCTTGGCTCGTGACTGGGATGGGTTCGCCGCCGCACAAGGTGGGCTCGAACCGGTAGGCTCGCCGGAGGAGGTTTCGAGTGCTATTGCAGGGGATGTGGATGGCTTTTACATTTTTTGCTGATAAATTTGGGTTTGGGAAAGTACGTTAGGCGGAGGGAATCTGGGGAAAGTGACGAGACAGAGAGTGGGAGGGGGAGCTGGGAAAGATGACAAAAAAGAGAAAGCAAAGTTGAAAACAATTTTATCCCCAATTCCCTCTAAACATCAATATATGACACGTTCTTTTATCAAAATGCCCTCTAACTAAAGGCATGTGCAGCTCACATGGGGGAAAACCAACCCTTTTTAACAGTGGTTAGGGTTAATGCCCTTATTTACATCATTATTAAAAGGTTTGGGGGCTTTTTTATTAAAAAAAAAAAAAAAAAAAGTGCCATTTAGCATATTTAGCATCTTTTTAAGGAGTCTAGAGACCTTATTTACTTTTTTTTTTTTTGTGAAATGCTTTGTGAAAAGGATAACCAAGTGTGATTTTCTTTTCCTTTTTTTTTTTTTTTTTTTTTTTTTAAAGACATGGAGACAAAACAAGCATGAAACGTGTTGAACTAGCATATGGGAATTTTCTTTACACAGTAATCCATCCCAAAATATCTTCCACTTGTACCTGTGGAATTGTGGTAGACTAAACCAAACTCACTTGCTTAGAGAGAGAGAGAGAGAGGGAGAGAGGTGTGCTCTGATGGAGGACTCTCAGCGTCTCCATATTTGCCATGTCCACAAATCTTCTAACATCATTCAAAGATCACACACTTTCCTTCATGTCTTGGCAGTGGGATTCTTGATTCATTACAGAGTCTCTTTCTTTTTCCAAAACGACATCAAGGAAGTAGGAATACCAACCCTACCATGGCTTCTTCTCTCTCTCTCTGAGCTGCTTCTCTTCTTCATCTGGCTTCTAGGCCAAGCCTTTCGGTGGCGTACCGTTTCTCGAACAGTCTTTCTGGAGAGACTACCCGAAGATGATAAGCTTCCATCAATTGATGTCTTCATTTTCACCGCGGATCCAGATAGAGAGCCTACTTTGCTGGTGATGAACACCGTGTTATCTGCCATGGCGATGGACTACCCGCCCGACAAGCTCCACGTGTATCTTTCCGACGATGGCGGTTCACCGGTGACTTTGAATGGGATGAGAGAGGCTTGGAGATTTGCAAAGTGGTGGATTCCGTTTTGCAGGAGGTTTGGAATCCAAAAGAGGTGCCCGGAGGCTTATTTCTCCTCACCGACGAATGACGATGATGATCATGGACACTTCGATAGCTCTGACGAGTATCGGTTAGAGAGAGAGAAGCTCAAAGTTTGTTCTTTTCTTCCCTTCTTTGATGCAAATCAATGTCTTGGTGTGATAGTACTTATGTTCAGCAACAACATTTGTTGTCTTTAAGATTATGTAATTTTGATGCAGGAAAAATACCAAGACTTTAAGGAACGTGTAAAAGCATTAAGAGTGACATTTAAAGACACTATTGGCTTCACTAGTAAAGATCACCCATCTGTCATAGAGGTAATTTATTATTATTATTTTTTCTTATACCTTAGTTGTGGACAAGAATTAAGGGTCTTCAGAATTTGGAAGTGGGAAAAAGAGTATTTTGTCTAAATGATTTTATTTTGACAGGTGATCCAAGGAAATTCCAGTGGGATTAGAGAGCAAGAAGTTCAATCTATATGGCCTCGTCTTGTTTATGTTTCTAGGGAGAAAAAGCCTACTCATCCTCACCATTTCAAGGCTGGAGCAATTAATACTCTTGTATATCTCTCTCTCTCACTTTCTCTCTCTCGAAGTATACATATGTTTTACAGTTATGATGTTGTTGTTGCAGCTTCGAGTCTCCGGAGTGATGAGCAATTCTCCTTACATACTATCACTAGACTGTGACATGTATTGCAATGACCCGACTTCAGTACGACAAGCCATATGTTTCCACATTGATCCCAAAATATCTTCCTCCCTAGCTTTTGTTCAATTCCCTCAAAGATTCCACAACGTTGCGAAGAAGGATATCTATGAAAGAAGGTTAAGATCCACATTTTCGGTACGCAAAGCAAAACCCTATTAGTTGTAACTCAATTATTTATGGCCTTTGACTAATCAAAAATGCAAAAATATCTTTTGAAAGTAATGTTATATATCCCAACTTTTTTATGCCAATCTACGTGGCAAGTGAGTTTTCATCTTTCTTTAGTAGAGAACATTTGAATATTTAGTGATATGATTATTTTTTAAACACCTACTTATACAAGGATGACAGTTTACATACCATGTCAGTTGGTATGAATAAGTTAGAATGAAGGCCAAGATTCCAAGCATTACATATATTCATTTTGTTGAGTACCTTTTTTTATTTTATTTTATTTATTTATTTTGCATGTTTCAGTTAATGTGGCCGGGTCTGGATGGGCTAGATGGACCAGTCTTGTCTGGTACAGGCTTTGTTATAAAGAGGATAGCATTATATGGCAGCTCTGTAAAAGAAGGTGAAGAATTGATAGATTACATGAATGTGTGTATATATATATATATATGTATATATATAAGAATGTTTGAATTTTGTTGTAATTAATAGAATAACCTTGTGTTTTTCTCAATAAAAAGGCGCTGATCCAATTGAGCTCAAGAAGTACTTTGGACCATCCAATGAGTTAATCAAATCTCTTTTTCAACACACCAAGCCTAATCTAATCAATGGAAAAGACTCTTCCAACGAACTGCTCCAAGAGGCCAAGTTCTTGGCTTCTTGCACCTACGGAGATCAAACAAAATGGGGTGAAGAGGTAAGCAAGCTTGTTCATTTACAAAATAATTCATTTCTACTTGCTAATCCTTTTGTAGATTGTATTGATATCATAATTTTCTCTTCCTGCTATGAAAACCAGGTTGGTTTTCTGCATTATTCAGTTGCAGAGGATTTTTTAACAGGTTTCGCCTTGCATTGCAAGGGATGGAATTCAGTATACCTTAGTTCATCAAAACCACAGTTCTTGGGTCTTGGTGTCACAAATTTGAATGATCTATTGACTCAAGGGACAAGATCGAGCTCTGGGTTGGTCGAAGTTGGCATCTCTAAGTTTTGCCCCTTCATTTACAGCCCCTCCAAGATGTCTTTCCTCCAGAAAATGTGCTACGGAAATCTATCCTTTTTCCCTCTCTATTGCTGGCCTTTATGGTGCTTTGCTACTATTCCTCAAGTCTGCCTTCTAAAAGGCATCCCTTTGTACCCTAAGGTAATGTCTAAAACTCCCTATTGTTATTTAAAATAAAAGAAAAATGCTTGGGAGGATTATATATGAGGATATAATGTCTAACCCTACTAGTCTCAATATAAGATGAATCTACACTGCGGGACCACTTTCGACTATTGGTGCCTCGTAGCATTGTTTGACTTTTTATTATCTTCTCTTAGAGTCTAAAATTGATAACATGATATTCCTAACATAAACCTTATATTCTCTAACAGGTTTCAAACTCACATTTCATCATATTTATGTTCCTCTTTGCCTCTTCTCTTGCGCAACATTCTTATGAGATCCTCATAACCGGAGGATCATTGCGTTCATTTATATACGAACAAAGAATATGGATGATGAGAGCGATTACATCTCATTTCTATGGAACTTTGGATGCCTTCGTGAAGAGGATTGGTATGAGGGAAGCCAATTTCTTGCCCACTAATAAAGCTGAGGACGATGAACGAGTTAAGCTATACGAAAATGGTATTTATGATTTCCGAACATCAACGATGTTTCTTGGTCCGTTGGTTGCCCTGGTGATCTTGAACATTGGTTCTCTTCTCGCCGGAATTGCTAGAGCCATTCTTGTGGGAGATTTGGACAAGATGTTTGTGCAAGTTTTCATCTCATTTTATATTTTGGCTCTAAACTACCCCATTATAGAGGGGATGGTGATTAGGAAAGACAAAGGAAGAATACCAACATTAATCACTATATTATCTACTATATTGTCCATCATAATTTTCTTGCCTGTGGGCTCTAGACTTCTCATGTACTAATAGTAAATGATATATATATATATATATATATATCAATATATATATATGAGGGTGTCGTGTTGTTTATGATCTAATTAATGTGCACTTAATGTATGATCAAAGGTTTTATTTTTGTGAAATCAATTTTCCATCTAAAAGACACTCAATGGTCACAAAAACACCTAAAAGACACAGAAACGGATGTCTAGAAGGTTCTAAACAGAGGGAGCCACAAATTTGGAAGGCATACTCAAGGCTAATATGACAGGTGTTTTAAAAGAAAAATGCTATAGATACCAACTTTAATTCTAACTTTTGGGTATAAACTTATGTGGCATATGAATTGTCATTTTTTTATTGTTAAGTGTTTAAAATATTATCACATCAATTTAATTGTATCTATCAATAAAAATATAACATGTGAGATAGTATTCAAAAAAATTGAGATTAAAGTTGATATTTCTAACACTACTCTTTTTAAAATGAAGTTCGGTTTAATTGCCACAATTAATGCTCATATGTATCTCCTTTGGAAATATTGTCTGATTTTTTTTTTCTTTTAAATACCCATCATATTGGCCATTTCAGTACTCTGGGATAATTAACAATTTTAATTTCTCCTATAAAAACAACAGTTATTTTTAAAAGGATTCTTTACATTTTTAATATCTTGTATTTTTTTTCAGTCAAATATTATATCCTATATTTAAAATAATGTATTTTTAATATATTTAATATGCAAATCTATATATTTTATAGGTCAACATTTCATTTTGAATTAGAGCAAACTACACTGTATAAAATTCTTAAAAAGAGTAAAAATGTAAATAAAACCTTTTAAAAGAGTTTGAATAAAAAGTTCTTTCAACCTATAAGATCTTGACATTCCATATAGGATCAACCTGACGAAGGTTTTATATTTATAAATAGCAAAAGAGAAAAAAATTAAGTCTACATGTTAAGCAATCCATTCATGAATGATTGCAAAACGTTAATACATGGCAGTCGCAACAACAGATTTTCTCCTTAGTGGGCCTTTTGTTTTTGTGGTTGCTATTTAATAACCACATGCAGAATCAACGATTTTTCCACACGCTGCATATGTGAAATTAGACATCTATAAGATAGTTTAAAAAAAAAAAAAAAGAAGAAAAGAAAAATAAGGCTCTGTTTCGTTGGTATGTTTTGCTTCTGAAAAGAAAATTTTTCTTGCTTTAAAATAAGAAGTCACCTTTTTCTGTTTAAAAAATAATAATAACATTCGGATGTGTAATTTTTTTTTATAATTCTAAAAAATATGACATTTCTAAAATGTTGTTCGACAAATATTAGAAAAAATAATGTCAATATTAGTATTTTTTTCAAATCACCTCCAGATTGGATGCACTATATGGATAAAATCCCCCTAAATGATCATAGGTCAATCAGTTCAAAGCTCTAAGAGGGATAAAAACCTCCATATCTTACCACCGCTATACTCTTTGAGTTGGTAGCCGAAGAAATATTCTAAATAAGAAAAGGAGGGGGACAAATCAATTGAATATGATGATCCAAAGAGATGATTGGTTTCTGATCCCATTGAGATGACCAAACAATTTTACTATTTCGATTTTGCTAGTCCTTGGGAACAGCATAGCGACAGCTATTACATTAGCTAAGATGATTTTGAGTAGCTAAGATCTAGCTTGCTCTTATATATTTTATATAAGGGGAGGGGGTTAAAGTCAGAGAAAAGCTAGTAAATGAGTTACCATGCACTATCCAAAAATGAAGAATGTAAACTTATCATTCTGTAACAGTATACGGATATAATCATATAAATTTATTCCTCTAGTAATTATGAACACATTAAAAAAATCATTTTAGCCGGAGATGAAATAAAAAAAAATTACAGAGTTTTAAAACTTTAGAAAAAGATGGAAATTTTTGAATCTGAAAATGTTATTATGCAAAATATGTTTGAAATGCAAAGGAAGGGGTTCATTATGGAAAAATGAGGTTTTTTTTTTCCACATCATTTCTAAAATGAGATGAGTTTTTAGATCCAAACAAATATCATTGTTATTTTATTTCTAAAATAAGATGAACCAAATATGTGAAACAAACTGCCTTTAAGACTAGAACACAAAAGCTTTCTCTCTTTCTTTTTTTCTTGTTTTAATAACATGTTCTTCTACTCCAATATCTTTTCGTGACTGATCATCCGAGTGCTTCATGTTAGGCAATAAAATAGACTTGAAATTGCCACTTAAAAAAAAAAAAAAAAAGATTTGTAAAATGGCCACTCTTACACGGCTTGTCTAATGAGCCTTTTTTCTTTCCAAACCAATTTTTTAGCTTCTGTCTTTTGTCCTTCTCAAATATACTAATTGGACAGTTCGCCTAAACGGAGAAAATAATAAAGCAAAACCTAAAATTTACAGACTTAAAATTTTTTAAAAAAATGTCAGTTGAGGATGGATGAAAGACTAGAAGTGTCTTTCTTTCTTTAACAATAATAATAATAATAGTAGTAAGTTGATAAGTTGATCATACCAATTTTATCCTACATTCTTCTTTTTGACATTTTTTGCCTATTGAGATTCTAATGGTCCTAAATTTTGTCGCTTCTTTTTATTTATAAAGGACTAGGTGCAAGAATGTCATAAATTTGACTACTTCTTATATTTATGTTCATCATAATATTAAAGTGATAATTTTATCATTTTATAATATTAAAATTATCAACTTTAATATTAAAATGGTCAAAATTATAAGCAGGTATTGAAAACATAACTCTTTACCTAATTTTCTCTTATTTTTTAAATGATTATTTAGTGGTCATATTTTCACCCATTAAATTTATAAGTAAATAATAATTTTAAAATGAATCGTATACTTTTTAAAGAAAAGTAAAATTCAAAGTATAAGAAGGTAAGGATCAATTTCACTTTTGATCTCTCAATAATATGTACAAACTAATTTTAATACCCGAATTTTAAAACATCTCAGAATCAATACTCTAACAATTATTTTGTCCCATTATAATCCTTCCTTTAAAAACATACTAAAAATGGATTGTAAATACCTTTATCAGATATTAGCAAAAAAAAAAAAAAGGATTTTACAGAAAAAAATAAAATGTTGTTTTACAATGGTAAGCAAGTTTCATTCCAAAAAAAAAAAAAAAAAAGGGATAAAAAACGGAGCCAAATATCATCAGTTCACCGTGCATGCTCTCACCAATTAGACTTTAAACAAGATAAAATTAAAAATAAATTTAAAAAAGAAAAAAGAAGAAGAAGAGAAATTTGGAGTTGAACCTATTGCATTTTTTTCATTTGTTAGCTTTAAAGTTAGAATACAGAGTTCGTTTGGCTATCAGATCCAGACTTAAATTTTTTATTTCAGTTTTTATTTTTTTTTTGAAAATTTATCAAATAGTATAACTAATTTTAAAATGTCAAACAACTTCAAGATAAAAATTTTATTTTAAACCATTGTTCCAAATACAAGCTAAAGATTTTTTTCCCTAGAAAACAACAAAAAGAATTACGAAACAAAACAAAAAATGGGTTTTCCAAAATACCTTATATCAAACTTTGAAACTCACCCACATTGATATTGAAATCCACCAGAATCTTTTCCTCTTTTTTTTTTTTTTTTTTTTTTTTTTTCGTCTTTGCCCGCTGACGATCTCTTCTTACGCTTTTCTTGTATAACCAAATTGGCTTTTAGCGTTGGTGGATAAAGATAAAATGAAAAAGTTTTAGTGCGGTCTCCATTGGGATAACAAATTCTCAGTGGGAGCAAAATAGAAAAAGTGCAAAATTTGAAAAGTAAAAATAAAAGGAAACAGAAGCCCGCTGTTGAATCGGCCCTTGGTTGGTGGCATTTCCTTGCTTGCATTTATTTATGGAAGGTTGCAAGCCTCCTTGTCCTGCGCTCATTTCCTCTGTTGTCCGGTTTGTTTTTGTTTTTGATTTTGCTTTTGTTTTTTGTCTTGAGATTAATATGGCATTTCTTCTCTCATCCACTCCGAGTAAGTTCCCCTCTTAAGCTCTTTACCCACTATCTTTTTATTAGCTTTACTTTCGTGCATAATATTTGCCTGACTAATATCAGTTTAATCATTCATAAATATTCTACTTTAAGGTGATCGATTTTGGACACCTAGGCTAAACTTTTTTTTTTTTTTTTAATTTCCGTGGCCATTATAATAGTTGATGAGTTTTAAATCCGGTTATCAAGTGGATCGATCCGTGATAAATCAATGATGCATCACTTTTAAAAATAAAATAGATGAGGACGTTGTGTTTGACATCTCTGCTTTACTCTGTAGACAGGGGGGAAGTTTATTTCCTACCACAAAATTTTCCTGTGGCATGGTCAGAATTTCTCTTGCAAAAAATCATCCCAAACGAGATAATTTTCCTCATGCAATTTCAAAACGAATTTGTTTGGCTATACTTTGGTCAAATATCTTCTAGCCATTATTTTTTTTAATTATTTTTATTATATATATATTTTTTCAGACATGGAGACAAAACGAGCATGAAACGTGTTTGACTAGCATTTGAATTTTCATTCACACATTAATCCATCCCAAAATACCTTCTATTTGTACCTGTGGAATTGTGGTAGACTAAACCAAACTCACTTGCATAGAGAGAGAGAGAGAGGGAGAGAGGTGTGCTCTGATGGAGGACTCTCAGCGTCTCCATATCTGCCATGTCCACAAATCTTCAAACATCATTCAAAGATCACACACTTTCCTTCATGTCTTGGCAGTGGGATTCTTGATCCATTACAGAGTGTCTTTCTTTTTCCAAAACGACATCAAGGAAGTAGGAATACCAAACTTACCGTGGCTTCTTCTCTTTCTCTCTGAGCTGCTTCTCTTCTTCATCTGGCTTCTAGGCCAAGCCTTTCGGTGGCGAACCGCTTCTCGAACCGTCTTTCCAGAGAGACTGCCCGAAGACGATAAGCTTCCATCAGTTGATGTCTTCATTTTCACCGCGGATCCAGATAGAGAGCCTCCTTTGCTGGTGATGAACACCGTGTTATCTGCCATGGCGATGGACTACCCGCCCGACAAGCTCCACGTGTATCTCTCCGACGATGGCGGTTCACCGGTGACTTTGAATGGGTTGAGAGAGGCTTGGAGGTTTGCAAAGTGGTGGATTCCGTTTTGCAGGAGGTTTGGAATCCAAAAGAGGTGCCCGGAGGCTTATTTCTCGTCACCGACGAATGATGATGATGGTCATGGAGACTTCGAGAGCTCTGACGAGTATCGGTTAGAGAGAGAGAATCTCAAAGTTTGTTCTTTTCTTCCCTTCTTTGATACAAATCAATGTCTTGGTGTGGTAGTACTTATGTTTTGTTGTCTTTAAGGTTATGTAATATATTTTTTTTTAACAGTTAAGGTTATGTAATTTTGATGCAGGAAAAATACCAACACTTTAAGGAACGTGTGAAAGCATTAAAAGGGACATTTAAAGACACTATTGGCGTCACTAGTAAAGATCACCCATCTGTCATAGAGGTTTTTTTTTTTTTTTGTTTTTTTTTTTTCCTTATAACTTAGTTGTGGACAAGAATTAAGGGTCTTAAAGATTTGAAGTGGGAAAAAGAGTATTTTGCTTGAATGATTTTATTTTGACAGGTGATTCAAGGGAATCCCAGTGGGATTCGAGAGAAGGAGGTTCAATCCAAATTGCCTCGTCTTGTTTATGTTTCTAGGGAGAAAAAGCCTTCTCATCCTCACCATTTCAAGGCTGGAGCAATGAACACTCTTGTATCTCTCTTTCTCTCTCTCTTTCTCTCTCTCTCGGAGTATATAAGGAATTGAAACATATGTTTTACAGTTATGATGTTCTTGTTGTTTGTTGTTGCAGCTTCGAGTCTCTGGAGTGATAAGTAATTCTCCTTACATACTATCACTAGACTGTGACATGTATTGCAATGACCCGACTTCAGCGCGACAAGCCATATGTTTCCACCTTGATCCCAAAATATCTTCCTCCCTAGCTTTTGTTCAATTCCCTCAGAGATTCCACAACGTTGCAAAGAAGGATATCTATGAAAGTGGGTTAAGATCCGCATATTCGGTATGCAAAGCAAAACCCAATTAGTTGTAACTCAATTATTTATGGCCTTTGATTAATCAAAAATGCAAAAATATCTTTTGAAAGTAATGTTAGGTATCCCAACTTTTTTTATGCCAACCTACGTGTAAGTGAGTTTTCATATTTCTTTAGTAGATAACATTTGAATATATTTAGTGACATGATTATTTTTTAAACACCTACCTATAGAAGTATGATAGTTTACATACCATGTCAGTTGGTGCGAATAAGTTAGAATGAAGGCCAAGATTCCTAGCATTACATATTCATATATTCAAACTGTGTTGTTGAGTACGTGATTTTTTTTTTTTTTTCTTTGCATGTTTCAGTTAATGTGGCCGGGTCTGGATGGGCTAGATGGACCAGTCTTGTCTGGTACAGGCTTTGTTATAAAGAGGATAGCATTATATGGCAGCTTTGTAAAAGAAGGTAAAGAATTGATAGATTACATGAATGTGTGTGTGTGCATATATATATATGAGTGTTTGAATTTTGTTGCAATTAATAGAATAACCTTGTGTTTTTATCAATAAAAAGGCGCTGATCCAATTGAACTCAAGAAGTACTTTGGACCATCCAATGAGTTAATTAAATCTCTTTTTCAACACACCAAGCCTAATCTAGTCAATGGAAAAGACTCCTCCAATGAACTGCTCCAAGAGGCCAAGTTCTTGGCTTCTTGCAACTATGGAGATCAAACAAAATGGGGTGATGAGGTAAAGCAAGCTTGCTCATTTACAAAGCTGTCCATTTCTACTTGCTAATCCTTTTGTAGATTGACTTGACATCATAATTTTCTCTCCTTGCTATGAAAACCAGGTTGGTTTTCTGCATTATTCAGTTGCAGAGGATTATTTAACGGGCTTTGTCTTACAATGCAAGGGATGGAATTCAGTATATCTTAGTTCATCAAAACCACAGTTCTTGGGTTCTGGTATCACAAATTTGAATGATCTATTGACTCAAGGGACAAGATGGAGCTCTGGGTTGGTCGAAGTTGGCATCTCTAAGTTTTGCCCCTTCATTTACAGCCCCTCCAAGATGTCTTTCCTCGAGAAAATGTGCTACGGAAATCTGTCCTTTTTCCCTCTCTATTGCTTGCCTTTATGGTGCTTTGCTACTATTCCTCAAGTCTGCCTTCTAAAAGGCATCCCTTTGTACCCTAAGGTAATGTCTAAAACTCCCTATTGTTATTTAAAATGACATTTAAAAGAAAAATGCTTGGGAGGATTATATTTGAGCATCACCACAACTAATATAAGGTGAATCCACACTGTGGGACCATTATCGACTACTGGTGCCTCGTAGCATTGTTTCACTTTTCATTATCTTCTCTTAGAGCCTAAAATTGACAACATGATATTCCTAACATAAACCTTCTATTCTCTAACAGGTTTCAAACTCATATTTCATCATATTTATGTTGCTCTTTATCTCTTCTCTTGCACAACATTCTTATGAGATCCTCATAACCGGAGGATCATTGCGTTCGTTGATATACGAACAAAGAATATGGATGATGAAAGCGATTACATCTCATTTATATGGAACTTTGGATGCCTTCGTGAAGAGGATTGGTATGAGGGAAGCCAATTTCTTGCCCACCAATAAAGCTGAGGACGATGAACGAGTTAAGCTATACGAAAATGGTATTTATGATTTCCGAACATCAACGATGTTTCTTGGTCCGTTGGTTACCCTGGTGATCTTGAACATTGGTTCTCTTCTCGCCGGAATTGCTAGAGCCATTCTTGTGGGAGATTTGGACAAGATGTTTGTACAAGTTTTCATCTCATTTTATATTTTGGCTCTAAACTACCCCATTATAGAAGGAATGGTGATAAGGAAAGACAAAGGAAGAATACCAACATTAATCACCATATTATCTGCTATATCATCCATCATAATTTTCTTGCCTGTGGGCTCTAGACTTCTCATGTACTAACTAATAAATGATATATATATATATATATATATATATATATAGAAGGGTGCTGTGTTGTTTATGATCTAATGTGTACTTAATGTATCATAAAAGGTTTTATTTTTGTGAAATCAATTTTCCATCTAAAAAACAATGGTCACAAAAACACTTAAAAGACACAGTAACGGAGCTCTAGAAGGTCTCTAAACAGAGGAAGCCACAAATATGGAAGGCATACTCAAGGCTAATTTGACAGGTATTTTAAAAGAAAAATGCTCTGGACACCAATTTTAATTTTAACTTTTGGATATTAATTTATGTGACATATGAGTTGTTGTTTTTTTTATTGGTAAGTATTTAAAATATTTTCACATCAATTGATTGTATCTATCAATATGACATGTGAGATAGTATTCAAAAAATTAGGATTAAAGTTGATGTTTTTAACACTATTCTTTTTAAAATTTAAGTTCGGTTTAATTGCCACAATTAATGCTCGTATGTATTTCCTTTGGAAATATTGTTTGATTTTTTTTCTTTTAAATACCCATCATCTTGGTACTCTGGGATAATTAAAAAAAATTTATTTCTCCTATAAAAACAACAGTTATTTTTAAAAGGATTTTTACATTTTTAATATCTTGTATTTTGTTTTCATTCAAATAGTAATCCTATATTTAAAATAATGTATTTTTAAATTAGTCAGTTATTTTTAATGTACAATATATATATATATATATATTATAGGTTAACATTTCATTTTGAATTAGAGCAAACTACATTGTATAAAATTATTAAAAAGAGTATAAAAATATAAATAACACCTTTTAAAAGAGTTTGAATAAAAAGTTCTTTCAGCCTATAAGATTTTGACATTCCATATAGGATCAACCTGACGAAGCTTTACTATTTATAAATAGCAAAAGAGAAAATAATTGAGTCTACATGTTAAAGGATTAACATTGCAAATCTATAAATAAATAAATATATATTTTTTAAGGATATATATATATATATATATACATATAAATTTATACACACACAACAATCAATTGATGAATGATTGCAAAACGTTAATACATGGCAGTTGCAACAACAGATTTTCTCCTTCAGTGGGCCTTTTGTTTTTGTGGTTGCTATTTAATAACCACATGCAGAATCAAAGATTTCACCACAAGCTGCACGAGTGCAATTAGACGTCTATAAGATAGTTCAAAAAAAATAAGGCCCAGTTTCGTTTGGGTGTTTGCTTCTGAAATGAAAATTTTTCTTGTTTTAAAATAAGAAGTCGCCTTTTTTGTTTTAATAAAATAAAATAAAATTTGGATATGTAACTTTTTTTTTATAATTCTAAAAAATGTGAAATTTTTGAAATGTTGTCTGGACAAATATTAGAAAAAATAATGTCAATATTGATATTTTTTCAAATCACCTCTAGATTGGATACAAACAAGCACACCAACTATAGAGATAAAATTCCGTTAAATGATCACAGGCCAATCAATTCAAAGCTCTAAGAGGGATAAAAACCTCCATATCTTACCGCGGCTTTACTCTTTGAATTGGTAGCCAATGATATATTCTAAATAAGAAAGGGAGGGGGACAAATCAATTGAAAATGCTATTTGCTTTGTAATATGATGATCCAAAGAAATGTTTGGTTTCTGATCCCATTGAGATGACCCAAGAATTTCGTTATGTCGATTTGGCCAGTCCTTGGGAACAGCATAGCGATTGCTATTACATTAGCTAAGATGATTCTGAGTAGCTAATAGCTAGCTTGCTCTTATATATTTTATATAAGGGTAGGGGGTTAAAGTAACAGAAAAGCTAGTAAATAGTTGCCAGGCACCATCCAAAAAAGAAGAATGCAATGATATCATACTGTAGCAGGATATGGATATAATCATGTAAATTTGTTCCTTTAATAATTATGAACACACTAAAAAAATTATTTTAGTCTAAGATGAAATAAAAAAAAGTTATAAAATTTTAAAATTTTAGAAAAAGATGAAAATTTTTAAATCTGAAAATGTTACTATGCAAAATATGTTTGAAATGCTAAAGAAGGGGTTGATTATGGAAAAAATAGGTTTTTTTTTTTTTTTCATATCATTTCTAAAATGAGATGAGTTTTTAGATCCAAACAAACATCATTGTTATTTTATTTGTAAAATGAGATGAAACAAACATGTGAAACAAATGGCTTTTAAGACTATAACACAAAAGCTTTTTCTCTTTCTTTTTTTCTTATTTTAATAACATGTTCTTCTACTCCAGTATCATTTCTTGACTGATCATCCAAGTGCTACTTGAGTTTTGTTTTCATAAATTTCTAGATTGGTCTATAAATTTTTACATTTTTGTTATGAATAAAATAGATTTGAAATTTCCATTTTTGAAAAAAAAAAAAAAAAGATTTGTAAAATGGCCACTCTTACGTGGCTTGTCTTATAATGAGGCCTTTTTTTTTTTTTTTTTTCATACCAATTTTTTAGCTTCTGTCTTTTGTCCTTCTCGGATATACTAATTGGACAGTTCGCCCGAAGGGAATAAGCAAAACTTAAATTTACATACTTAAAAATTTTAAAAAAAATGTCAGGTGAGGATGGATGAAAGACTAGAAGTGACTTTCTTTCTCTAATAATAATAATAATTATTATAATTATTATTAGTATAATAGCAGTAGTAGTAAGTTGACAAGTTAATCATACCAATTTTATCCTACATTCTTTCTTTTTGATATTTTTGGCCTATAGCGAATCTAATGGTCCTAAATTTTGTCGCTTCTTTTTATTTATAAATGGTTAGATGCAAGAATGTCATAAATTTAACACTTTCTTATATTTATGTTCACTATAATATTAAAATGATAATTTTATTATTTAATAGCATTAAAATTATCAACTCTAATATTAGAGTGGACAAAATTATAAGCATGTATTCAAAATATAACTCTCTACCTAATTTTTTATTATTTTTTAAATGATTATTTAGTGATCATATTTACACCTATTAAATTTATCAGTAAATAATAATTTTCAAATTAATAGTATACGTTTTAGATAAAAGTAAAATTCAAAGAATAAAAAGGTAATGATCAATTTCACTTTGGATCTCTCAATTATAAGTACAATCTAATCTTAATACCCGAACTTTAAAACATCTCATAATCAAATTCTCTAACAATTACTTTGTCCCACTATAATCCTTCCTTTAAAAACGTACTAAAAATGGATTGTAAATACCTTTATCAGATAGTAGCCGAAAAAAAAAAGGGATTTTAGAGAATAATTAAAATGTTTTTTTTACAATGGTAAGCAAGTTTCATTCCAAAAAAAATAAAGATAAAAAGATTTTAAAAAAAAAGAGAAGAAGATAAAAAACTGAGCCAAATATCATCAGTGCACCGTGCATGCTCTCATTAATTAGACTTTAAACAAGATTTAAAAAGAAGAAGAAGAAGAAGAAGAAGACGAAGAGAAATTTGGAGATGAACCCATTCGATTTTTTTCATTTGTTAGCTTCGAAGTTAGAATACAGAATTCGTTCCACTTTTAGGTCCACTTTTAGATCCAGACTTAAACTTTTTATTTTAGTTTTTGTTTTTTTCTTAAAAAATCAACAAATATTATAATTAGTTTTAAAATATCAAACAACTTCAATCTAAAAATTTTATTTCAAACTATTATTCCGAACACAAGCTAAAGATTTTTTTCCTCACAAAACAACAAAAAGAATAACCAAAAAAAACAAAAAAGGTTTTCCAAAATACCTGATATCAAACTTTGAAGCCCACCCACTTGGATATTGAAATCCACCAGAATCATTTTTTTTTTTTTTTTGTCGTCTCTGCCCGCTGACGATGCGCCCACTTTCCTCTCTTTAACTCTTTTCTTGTATAACCAGTCGGCTTTTAGAGTAGGTGGATAAAGATAAGAAGGAGAAGTTTGAGGGGTCTATATTGGGATAAAAAATTCTCAGTGGGAGCAAAATAGAAAAAGTGCAAAATTCGAGAAGTAAAAATAAAAGGAAACAGAAGCCCGCTATTGAATCGGCCCTTGGTCGGTGTGGCATTTCCTTGGTTGCCATTATTTATTGAAGGTTGCAAGCCTCCTTGTCCTGCGCTCATTTCCTCTGTTGTCCCTTTTTTTTTTTTTTTTTTTTTTTTTGGGTCTTGAGAGTAATATGGCATTTCTTCCCTCATCAACTCCGAGTAAGTTCCCCTCTTAAGCTCTTTAGCCAATATCTTTTTATCAGCTTTACTTTGGTGCATAACTTATGCCTCGCTAATATCAGTTTTTTTTTTTTTTGGTCTAATTTAATATATTAAGGGACTGATCAAAAGAAGACAAAGAGCAAGATGACAGAACTTGTGATACCCATACGTCCGATGAATGGTGGAAATGGCGTTTATAGCTATAGCAGAAACTCCACTTTTCAGGTGCATATATATATATATATATATATATTAATTAGTAACACAATAACTCTACCTTTGTTAGATAATTGAATAAGGAATAAAAGTAACCAGTTCATTTTTTGCAGAGAAAAGCTATAGAAGCTACCAAAGGACTCATCAACAAGATAATTGCTGAGGAACTTGATGTCAACACTTTCTCTTCATCAAACACTTTTAGAATTGCAGATTTGGGCTGCTCCGTTGGAACCAACACACTCGTAGCCGTTGAAAACATAATTAATGCCGTGCAACACAAGTTTCAAAGCCAGGGAAATGGTACTAAACTTCCCGAGTTCCAAGTCTTCTTCAACGATCAGGCCTCGAATGATTTCAACCAGCTTTTCACATCTCTTCCTTCCGAGATGCAGTACTTTGCGGCAGGCGTGCCGGGTTCCTTTTATCGCCGTCTGTTTCCAAAAAACTCGCTTCATTTTGTTCATTCTTCATCTGCCGCCCACTGGCTTTCTAGAGTTCCGGAAGAGGTGCAGGACAAGAGCTCTTCTGCGTGGAACAAAGGGAAAGTCCACTACTCAAATTCTACAGCTGAAGTTATAAAGGCTTTTGAAGCACAGTTTGCCAAAGACATGGACAACTTTCTGAAAATTAGAGCACAAGAGATTGTCCATGGAGGACTGATGGTCCTTATCCTTCCGGGTCGCCTCAACGGAGCTCCTCACGCCAATGCTTACATCAACAAAGTTTACGAACTCTTGGAGTCTTCCCTCACAGACATGGCTAAGAAAGTAATTAGGTTTCACTATTTAACACGTTTTGCATTTGGGGTAGTTTCCGACAATATTTTACTGTCTAATTCAAAACTCTCAATTCTACATCTCACTTTTTCTCTTTTCGTTTTCAAAAAACTGAAACTTTAAAAGTCCATGACTTTTTCATTTCAAATCGAAACAAAATGATTCTTGTGTCAATATGCTCATAACGACGAGACGAACCAAACAAATTCATTTGTATTTTTTTTTCTGAACAAATTTCAAAATTTTTATTATTTTCTATATCATACAACTTTTTCAAAAGTCCTCCCCCAACCCAACCTCCAAAACTCCATTTGAATGCTAGCTTATCGAATTCCAAATATATAGTACTTTTTTTTTTTTTTTTTCATTCTTTCTCTTTCAATATTTCATGAGACAGGGAATGATAAGTGCTGAAAAAGTAGATTCCTTTAACGTACCAGTATATTTTGCATCACTCCAAGAAGTGGAAGCGGCTGTGGAAAGAAACGGATGTTTCAACATAGAACTAATGGAGAACATATTTCATGAGAAGCCACAGCCCAAAGTCATGTCAGCCATTTTCAGAGCAGGCTTGGAAGGGACCTTTAAGGAGCATTTTGGAGATGAGATTTTGGACGAGCTGTTTGATAAATTACTATACAATAAACTTGAAGAATCTTCCTTAAACTCCAAATCATGCGAATCGGTTTATCTATTTGTTTCACTAAAACGCAACGCAAACGCATAGAAAAGCCGTCCCAAGTTGTGTAATCAATTTTGTCCATTCCAAAAATTTTAAGCAGTATAAACGGAAACTAAGCAAAGCTCTCTCGTTTTTATTTTCACTATTTTGGGTACTTTGGTGCCTATGGATCTGTTGTACTGCATTGTTTCAGGGTAAAATAATGTTTTTTTGACAGACATAGCAAGCGCACACAAACACAAATTTTCACGAAACAGATCAATCACAAAAGCCTTCAGAAGAAATAATCAGGTAGACCTACTAAATTACAACCTTCAAATATTTGCTCACTACACACTAGTAAAAACTGTGGATTACACGACGGTTTTTTACCGTCGTGTAAAGTTTACACAATGGTTCCACAACCGTCGTGAAAGATATCACGACGGTTCAAAGAACCGTCGTGGTATATCAATGTTCACGATGGTTAAAACTATCGTCAAAACAACGAATACAGTTGCAGAAGTGAAATTGGCTACATTACACGACGGTTTTGAGCCAAACCGTCGTGTAATGTTGAATATTACACGACGATTCCGACTTCAAACGTCGTGTAATACGGAATAAATCGTGTAGGAAAAATATATATTTTTAAGGCACATTACACGACGGTTTCGATGAACCGTCGTGTAATGTAAGAACGTCGTGTAATGTGCTTAAAACGTGTAGGAAAAATTTTTATTTTCAAAGGCACATTACACGACGTTCTGGGATGAACCGTCATGTAATGTAAGCATGAAATTTGAAATTTTTCAAAATTTTCGGAGCTTGAAGGTGGATGATCATCTTCTCCTCGTGATCTGTGAAGTTACCATGCTTGATCCCTGGCCTCAGGTAATTAGTGTCACTACATAGGTATTATTACTACTATCGTTATCATTATTATTTAAAAAAAAAAAAAAAGACAAACGAAAAGACAACATGTTGACAGTACCATTAAACCAATAAGGCAATTTATATATTTATATTTTTATTTTTATTTTTTGGGGGTGGGGAATAAGGCAATTTAGTAATTTTAACGAAAGCAAAGGTTGCTTTTGCAGAGAAATTTGAGGAGAAAAAGAAGCGGAAGACGGCTATATGAAATTGAATTGTACGATAATAATTCATGTCTAGTCGTGTCGATGTGATTATGCGTGATTCACGTGCTTGATACTTATGTTCAATAATGTAACTAGTATACTCTAGGGAAAGGGGTACCCTGGATTACTGTTAAAGTATTATTTTTGATGATGACAAAATAGATCTCGATAATGATTGAGAGAAATAATATAAATAATATGTCTCTTATTATACTTAGAGAAAAGATTTTATATGTGGGTTAAAAATATGAAAATGATAGGAGCACCTTTATTAAAATAATGTAAATAGTTAGCATGAGGTACTTTTTTTTTTGTTTTGTTTGTGTTTTTTTTTTTTTTTTTTTTTTTTTTTTTTTTTTTTTATGAGCACTCCCTTACTAAACTAACCTAACTGTGCCAATTTTTACACCAGCCCAGGATCAAACCTGGGACTTGCGGGCTCTAAACCCAACAGAGAATTAGGACTCATATCATACAATTTATAAGTGCATTGATTTTTACCACAGTTTAAAAACCATAATAAAAAATGTCACAATGATATATTATATGTTAAAAGATAGCATATATTTTGCTTATGTTTGGTTTGCTGGTTGGAGATAAAATTTTTAAGTTGGAGTGGTAACTTTTTAAAAACTAGTTATAATTTTTATTAACTTTTCAATAAAAGATAAAAATTAACATGAAAAAGTACAATTTAGTTTGAGTTAAATTGAAATATCAAATGAACCTATCTTTTCTGTCTCTCACTTCCCCCTCACTCTTTGCTCACACACATGACAAACCCCAACTCTCTCTCTCTTTCCCTTTCTCTCCCTTGCAATGAGTGGGACTCTTGAAAGTAAGTAACCGTCAACCCGTTGGTAACCATCAGTATACACACCGACGGAGGTGGTATATCATGGTTATCAATTAGTAATTATAAATGATATTTTAAAATAAAAAAAAATATTTTATGATGTCATATTAGACATTTCTTACGAGAGTTTTTTTTTTTTTTCCTTTTGTGTGACAAATATCAATCCATGACATTTCTCTTAAGTTACGTTTAATATTTATAAATACTAAAGGAAGAAATATTAAAGTTTACAAAAAAAAATTTTTGGCTGGAATATTAAAGTTTACAAGTTAAAGCATGCATATACACATTCAACGATCAATTCCACAATAATTGTAAAACGTTAGTAAGTGGCAATTGCAACCTCAAATTTTCTGCTTCAGTGGGCCTTTTGTTTTTGTGGTTGCTAATTTATGAACACATGCAGACTCATTGATTTTCAAACAGGCTATATATGTAAATGATTAGAGATATATAAGATAACTAAGAACTAAGGTTTTGTTTGGTTCGAATGTTTTCTTTTAAAATAAAAATTTTTGTTTTAAATTTAGATTTCACTTTTTTTTTTAGAAAAAAAAAAAAAAGCGTTTGGATGTGCATTTTTTTTTTTTTTTTTGTAATTCTAGAAAAAGTGAAAATTTTGAAATACTGTTCGGATAGATATTAGAAAAAAATCATTTGACAATTAGTTCGTTTAACAAATCTAATAAAATCTTATTAGCTTCTAATAGGATATCGATACAGATTTGTTCCTCTATTAATTATGAACACCTTGAAAAAAACAATCGTTTCAATTGAAAATAAAGCAAAAAAGTTACGGAATTTTAAAACTTAAATAAAGAAAGGAAATTTTTTAATATGAAAATATTACTGTGCAAAATAGGTTTGACATAAGAATAAGTGTAAGGGTTAATTCTGAAACAAAAAAAAAAATGTTTTTTTCATCTCATTTCTAAAATGAAATAAGTTTTTAGTAGTTGTCTCACCACTGCTACCGGTTGTGAAACGGTACCGACATGGGAGTCCCTTTGTGTCGGCAAATGAGCACGCGTAGGGAGAAGAAAACTGCATATGAAAAATGCTGAATGGAAGCCAGAAAATGTAACTAGGGTGAAAATAAGAATGAGATAATACAAGTTAATTGAAAGAAGGGCGTTTTGTTAATTACAGGTAGGTTTATAGGTGTGAGTAAATTGATTAAATAAAAGAATTACCGGTGAATGTATGCTCATGAAGGAATTTTGGAATCTTTTGGGGAGAAGTAATGTAAAGTTAATGTAGATACAATGGGAAACGTAAAAGTTGTAGTTGGCATGGTGAAAATCCAAGTATATATATGGCCAACAAGATTTGGAAAGGGAGTGTTAATTCATGAAGGAACATATGTATCTTTATGGGAGAAGTGATGCAAAATTAATGTAGATATAATGTGAAATACAGTAGTTGTTGTTGGCATGATGAAAGTCCAAGTATATCGGCAACTAGATTTGGAAAAGGTATGTGCAACTTGTGTTGCTAATGAGTGATACGAATAGTTAGAAGAAATGAGAAGAAAAATTAGTGTAGATAGAAAGAGATGACGAGGAAAAAAAAAAATTGGAAAGGGAAAGTGTAACTTGTGTTGTTGAAGAGAGAAACGAATAGTTAGGAGAACTGAGAGAGAGAGAGAGAGAGAGAGAGAAAAGTGTAGATAGAAAGAGATCACAAGAAAAAGACGTAAAAATGTTGCTGGGACGATGAAATTGCAAGTATTGGAAGAAGTTTTGGAAAAGGAAATTGTAGTTAGGGAGATGGAAATTTTAACTAATTAACAAAAAACTTAATTAAAACAAGCGGTGAGAAAATGTCCATGATGCAGTGTAGATAGTAATTGAAAATACCAAAATGTTGCAAATAAGTAATATGGAAGAGGGTTATTTGGATGTTAGGAAAATGGAAAACAATAGTAAAGAATAATCTTGAATAGCACTGCAACATGAAGCAATGAAGAGAAGTGTTGAGAAGAAAGCATATAGGAAAATAAAGACATGCATTATAAGAGTATAAAGTAAAGTAGGCAATAACGCAAGAATAATTATGACCTAATAATTAATAGTAGACAACAAGGGAGAGGCAATACGAGCATAATTACATTCTTTGATAGGCAACAAAGGAGAGGCTATATGAGCATAATTACATTCTTGATCTGAAGCCAATGTAAAGTGAAGCATGGGAGCAGCAGGGTAGATACATGATACGGGAAAAAAGAAAAGAAGATAGTAACAAAATGATGTGGAGAACCTGGAGTATAAGTATGAAATAAAAGAGGAGAAACACTATAAAAATATTGTAATTGAGGCTAAACAAATCATAAATATAGTCGTAACGGTTGAAGTTGGATAGTATATACATGGTAAGATAAGTTGAAGAAACATATCAAAAGTATAGCAATTGAGGGGTAAAAAATCATAGATATAATCATAACGGCTGAAGTTGGATAGCATATACATGATAGGATAAGTTAGTGTTCGATCTATTATTGGAGATTATATATTACATAGATTCATTAAGCTAGTAAATATGCCATAGAATTAGGAAGCTAGTGCGCGAAAATACAGTTTTCTTTTATACATTCCAAAAAGTAATAACTAAGAGTTTAACGGTTGCATATTGCAGCTAGCCACAACACCATCTTCAAATGGAAACGGAGATTAAACATATACAAGAAAGCAACATGTGAATTATTTATGAACCATAAACATAAATGAATGGAATCGAAATTAGAGCAATGAAAACAACAACCAGACCGTCGAAATGGCAGTACAAGAGCATTAAATCCGTCGCCGCAGCCTTCCTCTTCATCCCTCGTCCTAACCATTCCTGTCCCGTGACATTGCAAGTTGGTGTGCTCAGTTTTAGAATTGTGAATACCATTTCACTTTACATATATGTCTTGCTACTAAATTTAAATTAGTTTATTATTGTTGCCGGAGATTTACAATGACCAGCTAGTTTTTCAATATTAAACGACTCATTCACGAAACACAAACTAAGTATGTTTCCTTCAACAAACAATCACATTTACACATACTATTTCTTCTGTCTACCAATAAGTTTCTGAATCTGCTCCATTGTCGTTTTCAATTAAATCTTATTTTCATTTTTTTTTTAATATTACAGCGTATCCACGACACATTCATCTTTCATTATGTAAGGCCCACACCACAACACACATTTTCAAAATCAAAATAACAACTAACACACCTTAATACTACTGCAATCTATTACAATAACTTCATTAAAATTTATACGAAGCCAAACACTCAATATGCAAATACGAAGATAGCCCTGTTTAAATTTTTTATCGATTTGCTGATACACCTTTTAAATGTAAAACACTCATCAAATTCTAAAATCACCTGTCTGATGGGTCTGTGGACTATGAATTTTCTGACCCTCTCCCTTGTTTCATCTTGTTGGAGATTCCATAGTATATGGGAAGTGAAACTGAGTCCTGCAAATCCTTCTAACATTTCATATTACGACAACATATTTCATGCTTTACAATGACTACAAAAGTGTCGTTTTCAGTACATGCAAACACAGGATTTTTTTCTATCCAATATGCAAACAGAAGATTTTAACCCTAAACCAAAATGCACCACAAGTTGCGGTAAATCTTTAAAAAATTTCCTTCTTCCTCATATTATTTTTCCCTCATATTTCACATTTTGCTTTGATTGTTCAAGTCCACGTTTACAAACATGTCAACGTTTGCCTCTAATCTAGACAGCGAGCACCTCCTCTGCCACTCCATTCCATTGCCGATAAATCTCCGGCCTAACTTTATGCTCAGCTCCCCAATTGTTATGGCATATTTTATGTGTAAATCACCCCTCATTGGTGGATATAAAATATGGATTCAAAATTGAAAACGATAGTTATACACTCATGCTACTTTATTTATTAACCCTCCCTCGAGGCTCTGATATTTAAAGTAGTGGCTAAATAAGCGATAGTTAATATATATTTAATGGGGTTATGCTCTATGGACGAATATGTATTAATCAGGGGGGATCCGTGTTCTTGGCTAGTTCTTCCATGACTACCCCTCGGTAGCTTGAAAAGCAGAAGCTATAAATTATCATTGTAAGACATGTGTTTTTTAAGGGCTTTACATATAAACATTTAGATTGCATATTGATCTTTTTATTTCATTACAAAACCATATATTTTTTTTAAATAAAAAGATGTTTGCTCATACTTATTACATATTTTTTAATTATAGATTAAGATGTCGAGACCATTATCTGTGATACTTACGCAAAATAAATAAACCGGCGAGAATTTTAATGACTGGAAAAGGAACTTGCTTATCGTCTTCAACTTTGAGAAACACAGTTTCGTCCTTACCTAACCTCGACCTCCCACGCCTGCGATCAATGCTCCTGATAGGGAATTTGTAGTGCTTAAGCGTTGGGACAATTCCAACTTAAGTGTTGTGTGCTATATTCGGGCGAGCATGTCTAACGTGCTCCAGAAACAGCATGAAGAGCATGAAACTGCTAGGCAGATCATGGACAACCTGGAGGAAATGTTTGGTGAACAAACTATCCAGGCTAAGACGATACTATCAAAGGTCTCATGAACTGTAAGCAAAAGGTTGGAACTCCCATCAAGGAGCACATAATGAAAATCATGGCTTATTTGTCTGAGGCTTAGGCAAATGGGGTTGAGATCGATGCTGCAACTCAATTGGTCATAGTTTTCTAAACCTTATCCAAGGGTTTCGATTTATTTTAAACATCCTACAACCTTAACCAGAAGGAGATGTCTAACGGAATTTATGAAAGAGTTGCAAGCCTTTGAAAACATTTTCAAGGGTTCTGGATCTAAGGTTGAGGCAAATGTGGTTGAACCTGGTTCACCTGCGCCTAATCCCAAAAGGAAGAAGAAAAAAGGGAAGAGCAAGGGGAACAAGCCTGCGGCGAAGACACCTACTCCTAAGAAGTCTACTAAGACTAAGAAGTGGAAGGTGGATCCTAAGAAGGCTAAATGATTTTTCTGTAGGAAGAAGGGATATTTCAAGAAGGATTGCAGAGACTACCTAACTATACAGAAGCAAAGAGGTAATTTCAATATCCTGTATCTTAAGGGTTGTTTAGTGGAAGAATCTAAGGATACTTAGGTATTCTGGAGCCACTAACCATGTTTGTATTTCTCTACAGAGGTTCAAGGTAACCAGAAGTTTGCGTGAGGAGAACTTCATGTTAATAATCGGTGATGGGACGTTGGTGCTAGTTGAAGCAGTAGGAGAAGTGTATCTTTATTTTGATGAATTTAGATTTATTATTTTGAGACATTGTTTTTGTGTTCCTAATTTTAAGGGGAACCTAATTTCGGTAGTTTGTTTGATTCAAGACTCCTATTCGGTTTATTTTAATAATAAAATTGTTATTAGGAAAAATAATTCTCTTATCTGTAATGGATGGATGCATGAAAATCTTTATTTATTAAACCTAAGATGCACTCATTGCTTGATACAGAATTAGAAAGGAACTCTAAAAGACATAAGTTTTCTCACTCTAACAAATCATATTGTTGCCATTTACGACTAGGTCACATAGGCCTTAACAGAATTCAAAGGATGGTAAAGGAGGAATACCTTGACTTGTACGAGGTTGAACCTTGGCCACAATGCGAATCCTGTTTGGAGGGCAAGATGATCAAACGGCAGTTTACTGTCAAGAATAGTCGTGTCGAGGAACTTTTAGAACTTATGCATACTGATGTTTTGTGGTCCCATGAACATAGAAACACGTGGTGGGTATGAGTATTGTGTCACCTTTATTGATGATTACTCGAGGTATGGATATATCTGTTTGATGACCCACAAAAGTGAAATCTTTGACAAGTTCAAAGAATTTCGGACTGAAGTGGAGAAACAATTAGGCAAGTCCATTAAGTCACTTCGATTGGATCGAGATGGGGAACACCTATTGGATGAGTTCTTAGGACATTTGATAGAGAACGGGATACAATCCCAGTTGACTGCACCGGTTACTCCTCAACAGAATAGTGTAGTTGAGAGAAGAAATAGGACTTTATTGGATATGGTTCGATCTATGTTGAGTTACTCCACATTACCTTTGTCGTTTTGGGGGCACGCTATACAAATTATATGCTATCTTCTGAATAACGTTCCCTCTAAATTGATTCTTAAAACTCCTTTCGAGTTCTGGACAAGTAGGAAACCTAATTTGAATAATATTTGAATTTGAGGTTATCTGGCACACGTCCTGGATAAGGAAGCGAAGAAGTTGGAATCACAATCAGAAGTGTGCTTATTTGTTGGCTATCCAAAAGGGACAAAAGGTGGCCTGTTTTATACTCCAAAGCAAAATAAAGTCTTCATCTCCACACATACAATATTTCTCGAGGAAAATTACATGAAAGATTTTAAACCTCATAGCAAAGTGGTGCTTGAGGAGATGACTGCGGGTTTGGATGTTCCAAAAGTCACTAAAAACCCAGTGGAAAAACTGCTAAAGAATCAACAACCACAGGAGCTTCGTTATAGTGGAAGGATTGTTAGGGAACCTGAAAGGTATATGTTTAATGGTGAAGTCTTTGAGGCAGAATCCATAGAACATGTTGACGATCCGGCTACATACAAGAAAACTATAGAAGATGTTGATTTTAGTATTTGGCAAAAGGCTATGAACACCGAGATAAAATTTATGGATTCCAATGGGTTATGGAAACTTGTAGACCTACCCCAAGACATAAAACCGATTGGGTATAAGTGGGCATACAAAAGGAATAAAGGTGTGAATGGAAAAGTGGAAATTTTCAAAGCGAGACTAGTAGCGAAGGGCTATATGTAAAAAGAAGGAATCGACTATGAAGAAACCTTCTCCCCTATAGCAATGCTTAAATCAATCCACATTCTTTTATCCATTACGACTACTCTCGATTATGAGATATGGTAAATGGATGTCAAGACAGCTTTCTTGAGGAAGATATCTATATGATATAACCAGACGGGTTCAAGGCAAAGGGCCAAGAAGATAAGGTATGCAAGTTGCTCAAATCTATCT
Source organism: Ficus hispida (assembly GCA_025413025.1). Lineage (NCBI taxonomy): Eukaryota > Viridiplantae > Streptophyta > Magnoliopsida > Rosales > Moraceae > Ficus > Ficus hispida. The sequence continues at coordinate 15,935,920 of CM046366.1, read as the reverse complement.
ATGGATTAAAGCAAGCATCTCGTTCTTGGAATATTATGTTTGATTAAGTGATCAAAACCTATGGATTTGAACAAAACATTGATGAGCCATTTATTTATAAATGTATAAAGAACGAGAAGGTGGTTTTTCTTGTACTTTATGTGAATGATATATTACTTAGTGGAAACGATGTGGCAATACTATCATCAGTCAAAGTTTGATTAGCCAAACAGTTTGACATGAAGGACTTAGGAGAAGCTAGTTATGTTCTTGGAATTCAATTCTTTAGAGATAGAAAGAACAAAATGACAGCACTCTCTTAAGCTTTATACATTAATAAAGTACTTGAGAGGTTTTCTATGAAATATTCCAAGAAAGGTGCCCAATATTTCAGAATGGGAATCAAGCTTTCTAGAGATGACTGTCCCAAGACATCAGAGGAAATAGAGCGTATGAAAGATGTACCTTATGCATTTGCGGTAGGTAGTCTTACGTATGCTATGTGATGTACTAGGCTTGATATTTGTTTTGCAGTTGGTATGGTAAGTAGATATCAGTCGAATCCGAGACCGAACTATTGGGCTGCGGTCAAGCATATACTCAAGTATCTATAGAGAACGAAGAATTATATGTCAATGTATTTCGGTCAAGACATTGTTCCTATAGGGTATATAGATTATGATTTTCAATCAGATAAGGATTCGAGAAAATCAACTTCAGGATCTGTCTTTACCCTTGGAGATAGTGCCATTGTGTGGAAGAGTGTTAAGCAATATTGTATTGCTGACTCGACCATGGAAGCCGAGTATGTGGCTACTAGTGAGGCATCTAAGGAAGCGATATGGATCCGCAGGTTCCTTGGTGACCTTGAGGTCGTTCCTGATATGGATAAAACTATAGTGCTTTACTGTGACAACGGTACAGCAGTAACTAATACCAAAGATCCTAGGCATCATAAGAGGCGTAAGTGCATTGACAGAAAATATCATATTATCAGAGGCTTTGTTGAAAGTGGATATATGATAGTTTGCAAAATCGTATCAGATGATAATCTTGCCGACCTGTTCACGAAGACTTTGGCGGCTAGAAGATTCGAGGAACATGTCGAAGGCATGGGGATGCGCAATATGTCATATTTACTCGCTTAGGACAAGTGGGAGATTGTTGGGATCTATATGTGTCCTAAGAATAGAAAATCAATTATAAGAATTTTCTGTAAATATGACATTTTGATATTAATAAAAAGAGGTTATTTATGTTTAATAAGTTGTGTCCTATTTACTTTCATTTGCTGATTGTATGATTATTTTGAGCAAACATAAAATACTCCTAGGCTGTTGGTAATATATCGAATTACCATATGTATACGGGTATATATTAAAGATGTGGTAATTTAATAACAGTTTAAATAAATAATCTACAATCGATGGAATAAGATTTGGAGATCTTATTCATGATAAGATTGTAAAGGTTGTCTACTTACTTGGAGAGATTGTTTGTCTTGACCATCGGATCGGTTCCGAGTAGAAACTTTAATGTATACCAGTATTGAGGTATGCCATTGGACTGGACCTAAAGTGTTAATTGATTCGGTTTAATAATTCTATTTATAAGAATCAATGACACTTTGGTTATCATCCTACATTAATCTTAATCCTGAAATGAATATTTGAGTTCGCATCCATGACTTATGCACTTTGATCAACTATAGGTGAGACACTGATAATTCATGGTCAATATACTTCTGTTTTGTGTGTATGACTTATAGATGGAGAGAAGAAGATTTTGTTTCAAAATTGTTTAAATATATTACAAACATTAAATTATTAATCGATTTAAATAATTGAGCTTATTTGATAGATTTTCTTTTCTTAAAGAATAGTGCACATTTTTTTTTGTGGAAAGGAAATCTAAATATTTCATTTATTTAAATTAATTAAATATGGATAATGTTTGTGGAAAATATTTATTTAAATTCAAATAAGAAAATCTTATTTAAATTCAAAGGTTTAAAATCAGTTTAAATATAGATAGGATTAGGACTTTTTGACTAGTCTAGATTCTTGATTTAAATTTGAACCACCAATCAATCTACACATAAGGTGGAGCATGAATTTTTTGAGTATTCTCCAAGGAAAAAACCATCCATAAGGTTTAAAGAACCTAGCCCAAAATTTGAATGATCCTTTAGTTCAAAAGAATATCTAGAAAAATAATTATCAATTATTTTCAAGTAGGAGATATTTTTGAAAAATGATTGGAGTATTATATAAAGGTTAGGAGTTCTTGAAAAAAGCCAACTATCATCATGCACTCAAAGAAAGGGGACGGTTTTTTAGGAGAGAGAAAAGCAAAAAACTAGGTTTTTGTGCTTGAGAAAATTCATCCTTCTTGGGTGTGAGAAAAAGAGAGAAATTTCCATTAAATCAAAACTGTGAGGAAGGTTAAACCGAGTGATATTTTTCATAGATGGTTAATCGATTCCTGTTTTGTAATTTTGAAGAATGAATCCAGATCGAATTCTCAATGAGATACATCGGGATTGAAAAAATGGGATCTAGACTTCGGAAGAATTACCGGTCACTTGGATTCATAGCATGTGTGCTCACACACACTTTGAGACGTGGGAACTCGAGAATAGTAATGAAGACACGTTGGTCGATATTCTAGCAATTTCGGAATCCGAAAAATAAGGTACATTTGATCATGTATTTAATTTATCGTTATATACATCATGAGTTTCTTTTCTGAATCGGCATAAAATTTTAAAACTTCGCTACGCCATAACTCTGATATTGGAACTGTTTTTCTAACAAAAGTATGATGTAATGAGTATGTTAATTTAGAGTATGTGTATTTGTTGATTTAATTTAATTATAATCATGTAAATATGAGTAGATAAATAGTCCGGTGATTACCTTATTTTAATTATGAGAATACCGGATTATTATGGATGATTATGTAATTTGGATTTTAATTGTTATCGATTTATGGTGTTTGTATTAATTCTAGACAAGATTGTGCTAATGAGAATGCATGATTATTTATGAAGACTCTAATTATGGTAAGGAAGTTATTATGGTTTATATTATATTATGAGCAAAATAATATGAGATGATATGATGTACGATATGATTATGATTAAGGTATGATAAAAGTATGATGAATAATATATTTATGATTAAGGTATGATAAAAATATGATGTAGGTTACGATTATGATTAAGATATAATGAACAATATGAAGTATGTTTTGATTATAAGATACGAAAGTTTTAGAAGTTAAGAGAAGAGTTAAGTGATGCTATAAATATGTAAAAGATGGTTGATGATTATGAAATGTGCTATAATCTTATATGAAGCATCATATGAATTAAAAATCTTATAATGGCTTATGTTTAAAGAAATTGAGGTTTATGAACTCGTGAATGTTTGAAAAGTTATAAGACATAGAATTTCGCATCATAAACAAATAACTTAATTATCCAAGTAATAAGTATGTTCTTATTATACATTTTCATAGAAAATATTATTGTGTTGCATTCATATCTCAATATATAGTTGTTAGATTATTCACTTACTAAGCTTTCTAGCTCATTAGGATTGCTTGTGTTGCAGGAAAAAGGAAAATAAATACTTAAGGTAGACACTCAGTGATGCAGGAAGCGGATCGAAGTTGGTGTGCATATGGGATAAAACCTGTAGTGGCCAAACTTTAATATGAATTTTTTTTTTGAAAGATGGCTTTATGACCTTATTATGATTTACGTATTATTTTGTCTTCAAACTTAGTAATTTCCGCACTAAAATGTTTTCATGTTCAAGAACTTTGGACTTTTAAATTCTTAAGTTGCAAGAATATTTTTGCAGTATGGTTGGAGTTGTAAACTTTTGAAAAAAAAACTCAATTATTTCTGCACTGTTATGATTATGTTTTGAAAAAAAAATCCATAATTTTAGTATGATAAGTATGAATGCATGTTATGTTTCTTATTTGCGATCCATCATCGGCCTGAATTAATGGGTGGCGTATGGCGGGTCGTGACATCTTAAACACCATTTCTGATCCAGCCATTCATTTTTTATCCGATGGTGTTGGATCACGTACAAGACATATTCGGTATTTTAGGGATGCCGGATGTAAGACCATCCCTAAGTTTTTTATATGTGGTTGTAGGCATGGCCTGAGGTAATACTACACTTGACTTTACTAAAAGATGTAGAGTTCAAATCCCCTCACTCTAAATGAAAGGGAAAAAAATGTTTTTATATCTAAACAAAGATTATTTTCATTTTATTTTTAAAGTGAGATGGGTCAAACTAGTAAAACAAATGGATCTTACGACTAAAACATAAATACTTTTTCTCTCTCTATGTTTTTTTTTTTGGCTTGTTTTAATAACCTTTTCTTCTACTCAAATATCTTTTCTTGAATGATCATCCAGTACTTCAGGCTTAGTTGGTTGACAGGTCTAGAACCTAAGTTTTAAGTTTATTTTTGTCTTTTCTGAAAAGTCAATAAAAATTAAAACTAGTATTTAAAAAGTCAACTAACTTCAACCTAAAAATTTCATTTTAAACTCATATTCCAAACACATGCTTCATGTTATGCAAGCTATTTATGTTCCATTTTCATTACCATTTTCAATAGCTATCATCCCGTTCGACTCAAGTATTTTTGAGGCCTTAAGCGAAAAATTCTAAATGGCCTAAAAAAATTCTTGCAAGAATATCATGGATGATATCAAAAAAATTTTATTATTTATTTATTTAAATTATCAATTATAATTATTAATTAGTATCCATGATGTAACCACTTAGTTTATCAAATGGTGAATAACTTCGTAATTTCACATTTAGTAAGGTTAACGAGTGAAATGTGTGATGCCAACGTGTGTCACTTTATGATTTCACATTTACTATCTGAAACTCATGTTTTTAACAAATGTTATATGTATTTTTTTTTAATCAGAAATTTAATTGACAGGAGAAGTCACAAAATTTTTCAAAGTTCAAGGAAAAAATATTACAAATTGAACATTTTATGATAATCCCTCAAGTTCGAGAGAAAAGTGAAATTTATCCAAAACTAGGTTTTATGTTTGGGTCGGGTTTAAGCTACCATAAGCAACTAGAAACCATTCACGCACCTTTATAACACATCTCCTCGTCTGCTATAATCTAGGTTATGCATGAAACTTGCGAACCCGCCTAAACCATCTGGCACTGCCCGTTTGAACTAGTCCACGTTATTAGTCGTTTGTTTTGGGCGAGGTTTCTACCCACCCGTCATCACTTATTAGCGGATGCGGGTTTTCCTTTTTTGCTTATGAGTTTAACTTGCCTACCCGCTATTTTTTAATTAATAATAAATATATTTTTCTTTAATAAGTATTAGACTCTTTGATGAAATTACTAGTATTTTAATTATTTTTTGGTTTTATTATTATTATTAGTATTGTTGTTCTTGTTCTTGTTGTTGTTATTTACATATTGTGTTTGCAATTAGAATCAATTTTACTCTTTTTTTTTCCATCTTTCTAAACTTAATATTAAAGCAGACTCGACAATTAAATTAAAATTTCAAGCTTGTTTCGATTAAACAAAATAACGGAAAAAAAAGGAGAATACTAAAATTATAAAATTATTTTAAAATTCTCTACCTATCCACCACATCGCACATCCCTACCCGCCCCCAACCGTCACCAATCCGCCTAACCCGCCTTTATGGTGGGCGGAACTGGTTGAGATTTTGAAAAAATTTATTTCTTCTAATGCATCCACCGCCCACTGGATCCACCCACGCGTTGTCCTAAGTGATGCCTAATAACGTTCACCCCAGCCCCTCGCGTAACAGACACGCGCAAGTCACGCGATTCAATCCAATCTCAACCCACAGAAACATCAGAAAAACAAAATCCACATCATCGTCAAGTTCAACTTCCTCAGTTTCCCCAAAACCATGCCAAAACGAAGCCCAAACCCTAACTGCAACAGAAACAGAACCTCCCTCTTTTCACGTCCAAACCGAACAACAATGTCAATGTGAATCTGAAAATCCATCAAATTGAAAAAGATCTCTAATTTCCCCATCGGAATTCCCCCCAAATGCCCCAATTCGTGGCGGCAGATTCTTGAACCCAGCACTCACTCCGGCCATGTCGGTCGACGGCGGCTCTGGCGACTCGCCGGCGGTCGGGAACGGCGTCGTCGCGGCGCGATCGCCCGTGGCGAACCAGAGGCTGCGGCTGAACCCGAGCAAGGAGCACAAGCCCGAGAGCTACGACGACTTGCAACTGGATTTCAGCCCCTCGATCTTCAGCTCTCTCGAGAGGTACTTGCCTCCGACCATGCTCAGCGTCCCCAGGGACGACAAGGTCAAGTTCATGAGGGAGATTCTCCTCAAGTACTTGCCCCATGGGGAGCGTAACAGGGTGAGTTTAGCAATTTTTCTGGAAAATTTTCTTGCATTGTTTGGCTTCGGAGAATCCGAAGGAAAACGACGGAAAATTTGGTGAATTTGGTTTTGATTGTTTAGACTTTGAGTGCTCTGCAACTTTAGGGTTTCGGGAGCTCTGCTGTTATGATAACGGGCAAGATAAAGGACGCTGAAATGACGGATACACCCTTGAGCCTTGTTTTCCTTTTTTAAGGAGAGTACCGTGGAGAGGAATTTGGGTTTCAAATTTTAAGTAATCAATGTAATGATTATTGGAGAAATGAATATAATTTGGGTTAATGTTGCCGTTTTTCGTTTTGCATTATTATTATTTTTTTCTTTTTCTGTTTACAATTACAACCATACCTTAAGCGTCCATGCTTGCTTTATATTAGCTGTCTTGTGATGAGGAGGAATGACAAACCAGAATGACTTAGACTTATATACATTTACATGTGTGTGTGTGTGTGTGTGTATATATTTGCATTTTTTTTTTCAACTGCATATCATAATAAAAATATGAAATATTTATACGGTTTCATGAGACTAATCAAGAAAAAGCTAGGACGAAACAATAATTTTAGTTTTACAGAATTTACCGAAGGTCGACACAAATGAACGTGCAATATTGTTCTAAAAATATTCAAAGGTGTGTTAGAAATTCGTTTTAATGTTTTTGTTTGGTACTTGGAGTATGTTTATCTTGCAAGTAGTATGCCCGTAAGGAGTTGCTGCTGTTATCCAGCGTTAAAATTTGATTCATTCAACACGGAAAGAAGATTATTCGCTTGTATTTACCTAAACTTTGCTTGGTGTTTTTGGGGTTTGAAAACCATGGAGATTAAAAGTGATTTTTTTTTGTTTTGTTTTTTGCCACACCAGAATGCTAGGACTTTGTTGTCTTACTTGAAACATGCACTGTTTTACTAATAACCTTTTGTTCCTAGGTAGGCAAGTTATGCATGAAGTTCGAGCCTCTTCAACTTTTCTTTTATGCCATACATACAAACTTCCAAAACAACTTACATTTAGTGGTGCTCTAGTATTATCTTATACCACTCCTGTTCATGTTATGCACGTGCCTTTTGTTTTTGCCTTTTTCGTTTTTCATCTGTCTGGAAGATAAGTTCAAGTCTCTGCTCTATTTTGAATTCATGACTTCCCTCCACAAACAATTGATATTTCTTGTTGTGTGTCAGGCTCAGAGACAAAGGGAATACAGGCAGAAGATAATATCAAATTATCAGGTAGGCATATGATAACTGTTTGCTTAAGTTTGCATATGCTTAAACAGGAGGAAAAATACAATTTTTAATGATGATTTTCTTTCCCACTCTTTTTTTTTTTTTTAATATTAAAAGAAAATTTCTCACTTCCTGTTTTCCCCATATGAATGGGGATCTGTTTTTGCTCCCGACTTTTTTGCAGCCTCTACATCGAGTGTTATACACGATGCACCCTACGAGCACCTTTGTTCCATCATTTCTGAAAGCAATTACTGACAATACCGAGGAAAGCTTTAGAAATATTATGTCTGAACCCTCACCTGGAGTGTTTACATTTGAGATGCTTCAGCCTTCCTTCTGTGAATTTTTGGTATCTGAGGTATTTTACTTTTCGAGAAATTCTGAAATACTCAACTTTCATTTCCGTGTCAAATTTTCTATTCCCTGTGAGAGATGAGTGTGTCATATTGTCATCAAGACATGTGATGCTAACTTGAGTCATATCCCTCTTAGACCGTAGTCAAATGTCAAATCATCCCTCATGAAGTTCAGTTGTTAAAAATAAATGGAAATAGATGCATCATGGCAACGTGGTCTCTAACAATGGATGATAAGTGGATTGCATCGTGGCAATGTCCCTGGCATATGGATTGTGGACGATGTGGGATTGGAAATGTGGATATTTCTTTCTACTTTTAACAATTTAAGCTAGCGAGGGGTTGATTTGAAATTTATCTATATCTCTAAGCGGGACACAGAACATAAATTTGGGGGGCTATTCAAAATACCAATGCTCAGGGAGGTCACCGTAGCCTCACCCTGCAGCGCCCCCACCCCCCTGCGCCTTTTTTTTTTTTTTTTTTTGGCGTGCACACAATTTCAAGTATTGAATATGACATACCACAGTTTTTTCTTTTTCCTTTTAGATACTGATAGAAACCATAGGTTCTCTAAGGATTATCAGTAAAGAAACAGAGAAAATGAATAATACAATGAGGAATTGCTTTAGATGTCACAAAGATGACAGAGAGTTTGAGAGCTCTGTCACCTCTCCCTATGGTCAGCTTGGCCGAGACCCAAACAATCATTTCCCTTCTCCCTGACTCGCTAATCCTCTTTTTATATTACTAATTCCCCTCTAACAAACTCTTACACAGATAACAGTTCCTAATCCTAACAACCCGATAATCATTACAGAAGTCTATCTGATACTCTTTTGATATGATGTCTTTCGATGGTTAGGTGGAGAATTTTGAAAAATGGGTTAATGAGGCAAAGTTCCGGATCATGAGGCCTAATACAATGAATCGATATGGTGCGGTTCTTGATGATTTTGGCCTTGAGACCATGCTCGACAAGATGATGGAGAGTTTCGTTCGTCCTATATCAAAAGGTGAACATGGTTGCTAATTATGAATGAACAGTTGTGCACAAATGATAAATTCACTGGAAGGCACTAATAGTACAATGGCTAAATATTTGGGAACTGAAACAGTCTTTCTATTCTCTTTGCAGTGTTCTTTTCTGAAGTTGGGGGAGCGACTCTTGACTCTCACCACGGTTTTGTTGTTGAATATGGTAAAGATAGGGATGTTGACTTGGGTAAGTGTCATTTTCCGCCTTTTCTTGTGATATCTGTACTTGTACAGTTCGGTATTGCCTCTGTCTTTTTTTATTATTGCAAGCTGTTTGTGTAATGGCTTAAAGATGCTGTTATTGTTCTCTCTGTTTGTCTGTAGACATGTTCGTTATTCTGCTTATTTCTTGTCTTTATTTGTTGTCCAGGCTTACTTGTGGGAGTTTACAGTAATAACATTTCTTTCTTCTGGTCTAAACATGAACATTTGTAGTATTTAGTACCATCTAGTGGAGTAAAAAGACTTATAAAACCAACTTCTTTCTTTGTCAGTGATACGGGTCAAGTAGTTTGTCTGCGAGTTTGTCTTGGAGCCTGGTGCTTTATCACAAATTTTAGTAATTGAGATTCAGAGGTGGTACAGAAGTTTCGTACTTACCTTTCTCTCTATTTTGTTTGTTTGTTTGTTTTTTCTTTTCTGGGAGAGTATTGGATACAAAAACGTGGAGTTAGTGACAAAAGGGGATATGATGATAGGGTTATGTGCGGTAATTAACTAGCAGGGAATCTTTAACTGGTCTTTTGCAAGATCAAAGCCATGGAAATTTCTCTGTACTTTGAGAAATATGGAATATATGACCTTTTAGTATGGAAGGCAGATCCCGAGTAACTACTGATTATAGCTTCCAATTTACTTATAGTTTCTAAAAATCCTCGTGCTGTGTGTTTAGAAGCACGTCAGAATCTAAGGTTCTGCAGTTTATTGGATTGCCTTAATTTCAATACACGCACGCACACGTCTCAGGATAAAGCTAATCTATTCATTCATGCCCTTTCCATTTATGCCCCTTGTTGGTTGTTTATCTTTGCGGTTGTCAAATTGGTTGTTGTGTTTGCTTGTTTATTATCTTTCATAATTTTTGTCTCTGTCTTTTGACCTATTTAGTTAAGATTTCAGTGTTAGTTGCCTACGTAAGTTATTTATATGCATTACTCTGTTAAAATGTAATTAGTTGCTGTAGTATGCCGAGAACAGAGTAGCATTGCAGCAAAAATTCTATGTCCTAGTTCCTCGTTCTCTTTTTTCACAAGCATTGTCGTCTTAAGAAATAATTATTTTTTTGTAGGTTTTCATGTCGATGACTCAGAAGTGACTTTAAATGTGTGCTTGGGTAAGCAGTTTTTAGGAGGAGAATTGTTTTTTCGAGGCACAAGATGTGATAAACATGTAAATACTGGGAGTCAATCTGAGGTATGGTGATGTTTTTAGTTGGAAAACCAAAACAACAACAAATATGCTCCTTTCGATGGCGTCCTGGCTTCCTGCTATTTATGACAAGTAGTTCACTGGTTGTAAATGTTTTGATGTATCTTTTTCGTAACCAGGAGATCTTTGATTACACCCATGCCCCAGGGCGAGCTGTGCTTCATCGTGGACGTCATCGACACGGTGCTAGAGCCACAACATCAGGTCATCGAATCAACTTACTTCTATGGTGCAGAAGGTATTCATGTCTTTCGTCCTTTCAAGTACCCCCATTTTTCCTACAACATATTCTAGATCTTGTAAGAAGTTAACCTAAAGTTATATCCTATATGTTGTTTTGTATACTATTCTATCTTCAAATTTTTTGGGACAGGGAAAGAGCTCGTGTTCACACTTTCTGTATATGGAGTGTTATGACGAAAATCTTTTATGGTTCCGATTTTCTTATTTGATTGGATGTGAATATAGGGTTTAAAGGATATGATTCCACTGGTTTCTCATAGACTCATATTTCGTAATCTGTGTATAGTTCGGTCTTCAGAGAGATGAAGAAGTATCAGAAAGAATTCTCTAGCTGGTGCGGGGAATGCTTGCGTGAGAAGAAAGAGAGACAAAGGGCCTCGCTTGCTGCTACCAAATGGGTATTTATAATTCGAACGTTCTCTTTATTTGGATAATAAGTTTGCGAAACATGATGTATGAAAGTAAAATAAACAGACATTTTGAATCACTATTTGAAAAAGGAAACTCTGGTTGCAATATACTTCTTGACCGTGCATGACAAAAGTATGAAATCAGCGGTTACATTGGTTAGAATTTTCTGCGTGAGTTATTTTATTTTCAATGAATAACTTTTCTGCAGGAGTTGCTGAGGAGAGAGAGCGAATCTACGACATGACCTCTTTCTGCATCATCAACGCAGATGGACTTGTATTATTTACGCTGATGTATTCATGATCGGGATTGGGTAGACTACTAACGATGAGGCTTGAAAAGGAATTATGCTTTACGTGCTTCATTTTAATGTAGGGTTTGTGTGTACATTAATTATGTCAAAGTAATTGGAGAATTTGCCTTGTAAAATCATGCATAAGATATTTTTGTATAAATAGGAACAAAAATTTTAGTCCCTGGTGGAGTTGTTGAGGATGTATTTAGCTAGGTGGAAGTTTAGGGCGTTTCAGACCCCAATAAATGGTCATTCTTTTCTTTTTCACTTCCATTATTCTCTGGTTTCCATATATCCTTGTGTCTCTCTAATTGTTGGTATTCTTTCTCTTTTCTTTTTGGGTTTCCAGAAATCATACTTCTTGCTTGTTCATGTGTTCCAACTAGTAATTAGAACAATGGTATTTTTTAGAGTGTAGCCTCCAATGGCCAAGTGGAGATTTTTGTTTTTATTTTATTTTATTTTTCAAAATGTTATATTTAGGCCCGGTTTGGGGATACTTTTCAAACGGTGGAACACCGTGTGGTTTGTAAATACACATTTGGGAGACTTTATGATTTGCAAAATTTTTCTAAAAATTATTTTTTCACAATTTTTTTATAAAAATCAACAAAACACATCCCAAATCATCTTTTTTTTTTTTTTATTATTCTTCCATTAAATACACAACTTCAGAACTTTTTCTCCAAAAGTTATAATCCTAAACTCACATTTTTAAAACGTATCTCAACTTTAAAAGTTTCAAAGGCAAAACTCGTCTCCAAAAATCCTCTCAAACGTTTTTGTTTTTGTTTTTGTTTTTATTTTTTTGTTTTTGTTTTTTTTTTTTAACTTTGCCGCCTCTAAAAATTGATTGTATATTTATATGGTCCTCTAAAAATTTTTATCCTTTGATTTTGTCGCTGGTTTGTTCTGTGTATCGCTCTTGATTGTGATTCATTTCCATTTTTCTGTTTTTCCTATTACTTTATTGGAGCTTCGTGGTAGAGCACGATTTTGCAAATATCAATAACCATCAGATAACATAAAAACATGTTAAAAAAGGAAAAAAAAAAAAAAAAAAAAACAGAAAAAACAGAGAAAAAAAAAAAAAAACTTTGAAGGTTCAAAACTTTTCCCCTATCAATATGGTTTTTTTTTTTTTTTTTTTCATGATCCGTGTCAGAATTTTCCTGCTTTAAATAATAAATATGAATGCAGCACTGCAAAAATCGAATTGGTTAGCCAAGATTTTCTACAAATATGGTTGACAGATATTCTTCTACAAGTTTTTAGGGCTATATTTCTAGTTGCGCTAAAGAGGCAATCTTGTGTGCATGACGTGTTCCGTTCAAAATTTATGACAGTTCACGGTTGGACCATTATTATAATAAAAAATTTATTTCAAGTAGATTTTCCCATACAAAAAATTAAATCGAAATAAAAAAAGGCCGCTCACTTAAGTTTGGAACTTGCAACACCACTAGCCCTTTCTAATATTAAATGCAGTCATACTCACATAAGAAGAATTGAGAGAAAGGCTTGTAAATTCTCTTGAAGCAAAAATTTCATTCAAACACCAAATTCAACGTTTCAGAACTTAAAAACATGATTAAACAAACAAAATATTCAAGAACGTCAAACAAGAACCCAAAAAATATAAGAGAACTTTGAGAATAATATAGCAAAAATTGGAGTCCGGTCGATTGCCTCAATGGATTGAATTGAAAATTGTGTTTGTCTTTTTTCCCTTTCATGCGATGGAATTTAAAATACATTAAGAATGAAGCAGTTTAATTCTCTCTTTAATATAATAAATTAATTTAAGCTTGTAACTGTCAAATGAATTATTTAAAATTAACTCAGAACTGTCTTGAAAATAATTATATCTCTTGATATTTCTTTCTTGAAAAGACTTTTTGTGTACCAACTCTTGGTACTACGGATCTTGGTAATCGGAGTGTTGATGCTCTGGGTGCTCTAAATACATTAAGATCCAAACCTCTTAGTAAAAGATATATTTTTCTTATGGGCCTAAAATAACACCAAACAAATTCAACAAAATTCAATGACCGTCAAATGCTTGAGAACTCCAAAGAAGTTAGAATTTTCTACTACTAAATACTCTCAAAATAAGTATTGCTATGGAGAATGTAAATATATATATATATATATATATATAGATGTGTGTGTGTGTGTATTTTGGATAGAAAAGAATGTTAATATTTGCATAATTGAAAACCTGCATTTGAGAACGTTATAATGATTTGGGGTTTCATTTCACTCCGTCTCCGAGTAAAGGAAGCTGTCATGTTTATCTGTACTACTGGTAGTAAGACAACTCTACTTTGTTTCCACCACTAGCAGCCTCCATGGCCACCCTTGGTAAATGGTATTCTTTCCTTGAAGAAAGAAAGGCGCCGAAATAACAAATTAGATTGAAGGTATAGGTCTTGAATCTATCTCGCTTAATCAACCAAAATCCCAACTTCTTCAGCAAATTTATCTCAAGAGTTTCAAAAGTTTTCACCACAGCTGAATCTCTCTGTCATTTTCCTTTTGACCAGCTGAGAAAGTAGTATAGTGGCTTATTTTAGAGGTGCCACACATTGAATGTGTACAAAGAAACGAGACAATTAACCAATAATATAAATGGCAACACACACCCTTAAAACTCATTCTTCTTAAAGAAATATTTTTTATTTACATAAAAGACCGTAAGCTTTTGATATTTGTTTCAAAATTCTTAGCTTTTTACTGCTTTTGATGAATTTTAAAAGTTTCAAAAGTTTTTATCTTTTCACCATAGCTAAATCTGTCTGTTATTTTATCTTTGACTAACTTATAAAATAGTATAGTTGCTTATTCCAGAGGTGTCCCACATTAAATGTATAGAAAAAAAAAATAAAACAATTGACCAAGAATATAGAGGGCAACCCACATCTTTAAAACTCCTTCTAAAAGAATTATTTTATTTACATAAAAGGCCGTAAGATTTTAATATTTATTACAAAATTTCTTAGCTTTTTAACCTTTTTCAACCATCCCCATGGCGGAGAAGCATAAGATAAAATAGTACAAAGCAGTCATTATTTTGACCAATGAATTAGACATAAGTGATTTAGCTGTTTTTTAGTTCACTTTTTATTTTTAATTTTTGCTTTATTGTTACTGTTTTTTTTTTCTTTTTTTGTTATTGTTTTTTTTGTTTTTTGTTGTTGTTGTTGTTATTGACGGATAATCAATGATTTTGGTGCCTTTATAGTTTAGCATCTAATAGTAAATAAAGCATTTCTGCTTAGAGCCTTAATTTTGCTGGTTACAAACTACTAGCATAAATATGCATATTTGCTAATTTAAATAATATATCCATTGGACGAGGAAGCCTACTTGAGTTTTCATTTAGAGGTACAGTTTCATTAGGAAATCCATATAATAGTGATTCATTTTGATAATATATTCACTCGGTATTATATTATGATGTAATGAATGTATTTTAATGTGTTTGGATCCTCTTTAACTATTGTGCGTTTGGATTATTTACATTTCAGTATTCATTGTAATATGGATTAGGAAGAGTGAATATGTGATGAGATTGATAAAAATAGATTAAAAAAAAAGGTGAATGAATGAATATCAAAATGAATGGGCCGGTTTATTGTTAAAAAATGGAGGTATATTTTGGAGTATTACATTGTATTATAGCTTGTTTAATGCATTGGTTTGAATCTAAGTTTTTCATCCCACTTTTTGTACTTTTTTATTTTTGAACTCAACAAAAATTTACACTGTCTTTTAAAAAATCAATCAACTTCAATTTAAATATTCTAACTTAATTGATCTATGAGATTTTATCATACCAAAAATAAAAACCCTTCTCGGACGAAGTAAGATGAAGCTTCTAAAGATAAGTAAATTTTTTTAAATATTAAAAAAAGACTACTAAGACATGATAAATTAGCCGGAAAAAAAAAAAAAAAAGAAAAACCTTGAAGGTCATTAATTTTAGTTAACTTATTTTTTTCTTGAAATTAGAAATTATTCAAGAGAACAAAAATACAGCTTGAAAGATTAACATATCCGGAGAAAAAATTGCAACTAAAAAAGATATACGCGGTTCGATAAATTGAAGAACCTATTGAGTTTATATCCTGTTAGCAGAATCAATTAAAGTAATCATCTAAAGAAACAAAAAAAGAAAAACAATATTTTTGCGATTATAAGCTCCGATAAAGTGCAACTCTATATATTCTACCCAATCACAGAAAGAGATGCCAAAGCTAAGGACTAGATAGTGTAGATTATTTTGAATAACAAAAAAAAAAAAAAAAAAGGGATGTTTTTTTCTAGATTGGGAGGTATAAAAGAATTGTGGCTAATTAATTAATCAACTGGAAATAATGTTCAGTAATATCATTCAGAAATCAATATTCAATCTGGGTTAAAATTATACGTCTCCATTATTTGAGAGCATGACCCTATTCATAGGTAAAAAAAAAATTTTAATCATAAATATAATCCTAAAAACATTAGGAAGTCTAGTTGTTTTCTTCTAGCTATGAGTCTAATTTCTAAATTCCGTTTATTCTGTCTTCTGCAAAATTCATATAAAACAACACCACAGAGTATATAAATTTGCATTCCCCTTTTCTATTTAAGATTTCGTGAATGAATGATTATTGTTCTAGACTTCTGGTTGTCAAATTCTAAAGAAAAGCCCAATAAAAATTTCTTCTTAAAAATTTAAAAGGGAAAAGATCGATTAAAAAAAAAATCGTAGTTCCTTAAAAAAAAAAAAAAGGGTTTGTCGACAAAAATAATAGAAAAACATAAGCCAATCACATATACAGCCATATACTAGTTTTGAGGGGGGGTATTACTTTCTATTTTAATATCACCTTTTCCCCCTGTTCACGTTTCTCCTTCAGGTCCATTTTTATTATTATTATTTTTTTATTTTGCCTTTTCAAGCATTCTAAATTGATAAATTGGCCAAGATGGTGAATTAACAGTTTGAACGGCATTGAATGCATCTGATTCAGCAAGCGAAACTACCAAACCACAAGAAGCGGCGAACTACAATCCCTCCCTAATTAAGAGCAAGATACTTACCACATGAGGGGAGACACATCCAATTAACCGCTAGGCCAAGCATGCCACCATGCCACCGTGAGAACCACAAATAATAGCCCCGATGCCAACAAAACCAAACCTCGACTTCATCGCAGCATCTACGTTCAGATTCAATTGTCTCATACCTTAATAAAAAATTCTTGTTGTTTAGATATCTAAGATAATTAGAAAAAAAAAAAAAAAAACCTAAAATTTAATAAAATCGAAACTTGACGAAATTATAACGATTAAAAACACTGATGTTACATTCTTTTCACATTATCAAAGCAAGGGAAGACATTAGGCACGATTATTTGAACACTAAAAGCAAAACCTATTCCATTATTTATAGAAATAAATAACTTTAAATAAATTAAATTTGTCTCATAAAAAAAAGATAATAAATTAAAAAAACTGTAAATATTTTGAAAGTACTAATATGAACTGAGTGGAGGTACAACAAAAATTGGTCCCTTACACATTTTGGCAAATGTTGCCACATTCATGCCAAAACTAGTAATCTTTCCACTCTCAAGATTATACACACCCAAGTCCCAAGGTCCACTTCCAAAAAGGGCATCCCTATCATGAGTAAATATATACTATTCCTTTGGCACCCAGCAAAATCAGAAGCCATGATAGATATAGAGTTATTACTACCTAAAAATAAAGCAACATTACCTAAACTTTCCATCTTAACCCATGTATATGTTTCAAAATTGAATTTGAAAACTTTGAATTTCTTCGTAATATGGTTATAGGCCACCTTTCATTCTGAATATCTTTGAACCTGCAGAAGCTCTCCCCCACATGATTCCACCAGATATTTCTTGTCACAAAATATTTCTCCTCTCCTTCTACATCTTGGACTCTTTGCTGATATTAAATATATTCTCCAATTATGAGATACCTCAAAAGAGAAAAGTTTACCTTCACGAGTTAGAGCATAAAATTGATTGTTGTAATACACCACATCATGAAACGAAATATATTGCTTTGAACCGGTAACACGAATCCATTTATTCTCCGTAGCAGGTCTAATATAAGCCAATTCTCGAGAATACCCAAATATAGCCACACAAATTACGTCATTCATATATGCTACAGGATCCGGTGTAAATATCGTAACCTTGAAGACGTAAGATTCAAGATAATCAGTTGAATATCCTGCAGTCCGTGGAAGAGGAAACAAAGGAGGAAGGTGAATATATGATCATTTCCTTCACTAACCAAAAAGGTTTGAAAGTATCACCCCAAATTTATTGTCAATAGTGACTAACCATCCTTCTGACGAACAGCCAATGCGTCTACCAATCCACGAAGTAAGACTTATTCTCTAAGATTTCTAATCCAAAATTACTTCCGTGGATTGGTAGACGTTCAAATTCACAAAATTACTCTGATTATCCTTTGCTATAGAGTGCCACGAACTACAAACAAGACTAAATTGTTAATATTCTCTCGATGACTTTAAGCTCTCCAGAATCGAATCCAAAATGTGTTTTGGGAACCAAGACCAATCTGTAAGTTAAGAGAGAAAAATTTATAAATATTATAAAACGCCTAATACTGAGACATGGTAAAATTAACCGGATAAAAAACTTGAACATCTAGAGAATTTTTCTTTCTAAATTCCGATGGAATCTTATTTTCTTCAGATTAGAAGTTATTTAAGGGAAGAAAATAGGACTATAATTATATCGGCGAAACAAAAAGCAACTAAATAAATACTCTTGCTTTTCTAGATTGTGAGTAATAAAAGAATTCACTTTAGAGGGGGGGGGAAAAAGAACTACGAAATTAATCAACTGAAAATACTGTTCAGAGATCAAGAGCTCCATACGTACCTGAATCCACCATTCGCAATTCAATGGTCAACCTGCGTTCAAGTTATGTTTCTCCATCGACACTTTAATTTTTGAGAGCCAGACCCAATTTATAGGTAAAATAGATTAAAATTCACAATTCAATTATTATTATTATTATTATTTTATTTAGATAAAACACCGAATTTGAACTGTGGATTTGAAGCATCGTGTAAATACATTTTTATTTTAATCTCACCACGTAATTATCCTTTTTGTCCTCATTTTTTTTATTTTTTTATTTACTTTCTTTTTGAAGCATTCTAAATTTTTCATATAATTTCTTTTTCTAATTGGTTTTTTTTTTTTCCCCAAAATTTGGCTAAATAATTAATATATTGGAAGATTCCAATTTATTTAGTAAACTTATTTATTCGATTGAGAAGTTTCAAATTCCTTCAAAAAAATTATTTTTGACAAGTTTCAAATTTCAATCGATAAAGTTATTTATAAAAGGTTATAAACCAATTAAACGTTTACAACTTTTTTTTTTTTTTTTCATATTATGTACTTAAAAAAACTGATAAATCTTGAGACCTTTAATATTGTTGCTCAGCCGGAAAATTTTATAAATGGGTGTGAATTAAACAACAAATTTGAACCAAAACTGCCATGGTAAAATCTTTTGATATCTTCTTTTGGATTTGGATCTTTCGTTTATTTATTTATTTTAAATGAACTAAGCTTGTAATAGAGGTTAATTTAATTTTAAAGTCTAGAATTCAAAAAATTGTGAATTTTTTTTTAGGAAAAAATTGTGAATTTTTAAAGTAGTATAATTGATTTTGATTTGTTTGATATACTAAATTTAAATTGTGAGTACTTAAAAACAGAATATTTGAGTGAAGTTTAAAGTTTTCTTAAAAATTATGCAAATGTAGAAATTTTAAAAATTTAATAGGGAAAATAAGGGAACAAATAGTAAATGTACTATCATAGGAGAAATTTATAATCAGTCCTTAATTTTATAGGCTAAAATGGAATTTACTAAAAATCCATAGGGACAGATCCCCTCTCGTCCCCACTTCCCTCCACCTATCGTTCCAAGATATAACAGATTCTTTCGATCAAACAAGAACCAAAAATAATATATATATATATATATATATATTCGTACAGATTTTCATACTTTACTAAAAAATATCTTAGTTTAAAACTAAGATAACCAGAAAGCAAATACCTAAAATTAATGAAATTGAAACCACACAAAATATAACACTTATAAAAATGCAATACATAACATTTATTTAATCTCTTATTAAAGTATTCTCGTTATTTATAAACAAGCTATTACAATGGATACGATAGGTGCTACTATTTATTTTAAAAGAAAACAAAGACAAACATCACGTTCTTGAGTTCAGGACTTGTGTATGAGACATCTTCATCCATATTTTGTGCACCAAAAACAAAAAAGAAAACCCAAAACAACCAATAAATTACTTTTGTTAAAGAGAGGGATATACTAACGTATTTTTAAGGGTTAAGTTTAGCGATAATACTATACGAATTCTGACAGAAAATGTAGATTTTGAATCATGTTCTAAATTCAAAAAGGAACGTGTATTTATAATCTAGTTAAGTGTGATAACATTGGTGGTAGGAATTTCATGAGGATCAATACACCCATTCCCGTTTGGTAATTCCATTTCAAAACTCATATTATTCCCAAGCCTAATCAAACTCTCAGTCGCCAAAATCGCCTTGGCATTAGTATCATGCATGGCTCTAACGTGCAAACTCCTACACGCCTCCTTGGCAGCATCAAAAACCTCCTTGTCATTTGCCCATCTCCCCATCACGCAGTGCCCCAAAATCCTCAGAATCGGCTGCAGCAGCTCCCACGGTAGGGGAATATGCTTCCCCAGCTCGACCTCATCAACACCGTCTGTATCTCCAACTTGGTTCGGATCAGACTGTAGATCGTGATAACCATCTCGATCACCCGCCCAAACCCTGCAAAACTCGCAGAAATCAATCTTGGAACTCTTGGGCATCTCGTTGATCTTCCCAAAGTAAAGCTCCAAAGCGACGCCAACGATCCGCGCCCGGCGCGTGGCCCTCACCGTGCCTTGGGGCTCCAGCGTCGGGGACACGACGGCCAGATTGAGAGTGGTCGAGTTGCTCTTTGCCGGTGACGTCGGCTCGTGGTAGAGGCTCCGGAGGGACACGTCCGGGACGTTGACGGTGACGGGTTGGCCGGCGCGTGAGGTGGTCTCGTGCGAGTAGAGGGCGAGGAGTACGGCCTCGAAGCCAGCGAGGGGTCGCCTGAGGGTGGCGCGTGAGAGGTACGCGCCGGCGAGGAGGGGAATGTAGCGGAGGACGACGAGGTGGAGGCCGGGGTCGCCGGACTGGAAGGCTTCGTAGAGCCAGCGGCAGAGGTTGTCATCGCCGGCTCCGGCGGAGGGGCGGCGGAGGAGGGCGGAGATGTAGGTGGAGATCTCCAGGTCGTGGAGGAGGGAAAATGAGGGGTTTGAGGAGGAGAGGGAGGGAGGGATTGAGGGGAGGATGGTGGAGAGCGATTGGATGGCTTTTCGGACTTTGGAGAAAGAATCCGACTGCGAAGGATTGGCGGCGGTGGCATCGGATACCGTAAGTTCTGCCGTCGCGTGGTCGGACATTGATTTTGACGGGATATTTTTTTATTTTTTTTATTTTTAGAAGAAGGTTAGTAGAGAAGGGGATTAAGCAAATTACAGATTAGGAAAAGGTTGATGATGATGATGGTGATGGATGTTATAATTGTAAAAGAGGAGGCTAATTAGGAGGGGAAATAGGATCCATTGTTTAAAAATTTTATCAAAAGACGATAGAATCAAATACTAACACTGAGTTTAAAGGTTGTTGTTGTAAGTTTTAAGTAGATCATAAAGTGCTTAATAGCTCATTAGTAAAACCTTTCGACGCTAATACCCGATGACATTTCATTGCATCCCATCTTTACTTAAAATTTGGATTGTAGAAATAGAAATGCACCCAAAAAAAACATACAAACAAACAAACCACCCTAAATAATAATGCTCGTAGAATATAGATCAGTTGATGCAACTATTGTGCTCAAACTTAACACTAGTCTACAACAGAGGCTCAATTCCAAACACTTAATTCAACTTTTCCGAATTGTGCTTTAAATTATCCAAGAACTCCAAGAACTCTGTGGAATAATCAAACTTTGAGCAGCCAGCCAGTTCAAGACGTCTAAGAGATTTCAACGTGTAAATGTTGCTAGGCAGACTCTTCAGACTTTCACAACGTTTCAGATTCACATTTCTTACATTCTCTGGAAGTGCTGAAACCTTGTCAAGAGACGAGCAGCCCTTGAGATTCAAAGAACTGAGCTTTTCAAGACCGCCGAAATACAACGGAACTTCTCGCAAACATACACAGTAACTCAGAGTAACACTCTCGATGTTTGGTGCTATGGAGAGATCTGGGACTTGAATCAGCTGCTCGGAGAAACTAAGATCGATTGCTTTCAATTCCTGAAAGTGCTGCAAGCAAAATAGGAATGTTCAGACTCCATATTTAGTATGTAAAACAAAGAAACTAGATTTGATAAAAGTTAATTAGTGTACCCGGACTCCAGTCCATAGCTGCTCAACCTTGCTATAATGCATTTTCAGTTCAACAAGATTCTTTCCACTGAATTCTAGGGGCAAAGACTTAAAAGGGTATCCATCCCAGTAAAGATATCTAAGGGCATCAGGGAGTGACCGAAGACCTTGACGGAACTGTAATTTGTGCTTCAGAAAACGGTTACGAATCTTGAGTATTCGCAGGTTAACCATCTTCTTAAAGGCTGTGGGACTCAAGTACAGCTCAGTGAGCTCACTACTCCAAGACATATCTACAGATGCCTTCAATATTTGCAGTTGCCTTGAAACCAAGAGGAACGGAAAATTAGCAAACTTTATTCAAATATACATACGTTTGAGTGTGAATAATTATGCAACGCCGTTATCCCGGCTCCTACAGATATGGCCATATTATAAACATATACACATGAAGATCAGCATCTATGAAAATATTCAAGTTATTCATTAAGAAGGTGACAGACATTGCAATACTAAATTACGGCATTATGCTAGGCACAATATTAGAAAGTAATTTTAAGTCTAGTTTCTTAATATTTGTTTGTCTAAGAAAATTTCCCTTTAGTAATAGTTGGGCGTTTTCTGTTATTGTTAGTTTACTTTTCTATCTGTATAGTTTCTCTTTCTAGTTATTTTTCCTTACAATTGTTCTCCTCTCTCTAAATTCTACACTCTCTCTTCCTGCTCTAGTTCCTCTTTTGTGTTTCTTTCTCTTAATAATTCATTCTTTCCAACTATCCTATGTCAGAAGGATACTGTCCTTTCTCTTCTTTTCTTCTTTAGAAAATTCACACAATTTAAGTTAACAAAAGAAATGTAATGCATTCGAAACTTACTGTATTCTTTCTAAAGACATGATAGATATCTTTACTCTGACATAATCTACTACGCCTTCCAGGTTCTCTTAAGGATTGTTGCCGAACAATTTCCTTGCCCATTTCAATATTCAAACCATGAATTAACAGCTTGTTAGAATCTGTGATCGTTATAAGAGACCTGTCAGTTAGATAATTTATTCCTCGATCCGCAGAAAACCCACATCCATCAAGTATTCTTTTTGCAAAATCTTTGTCATCCCCTTCAAAGAAACATGCTAAGTCAAGAAAAATGCTCTTCATGTTTTCATCCAAGTTATCATAACTCACTCTCAGTACTTCATGAATCAAGGGGCTTAGGACATCTTCCAACTCCCTCAGTACCCTTTCCCCAAGTTTTAAGCTCATGCCATTAAGCTGTGAAGCCAAAACCTTAATAGCTAAAGGAAGGCCATTAGCATAATTTACCACCGAGCTTGACCAGTGGAGATGATCCTTGTTGTTAGAGGTCCTATGAGCAAGTTGATCAAAGAGCTGCAAACCTTCAGTGGGATTTAATCCCGGGACTTCGTATATTGCATCATGATTCTTGAGTAATTCGAAATGTCTACTCGTTACAATTATTCTACTTCCAGAGCTAAACCAATTACAATCACCAGCAAGAATCTCCAATTGCTCACTTTTTTCTACATGATCAAGAACAATAAGCACCTTTTTACTCAGCAACCTGACTTTTGATCGTAGAGACATAGCACCCATATGTAGATCATGTGCTTCCTCCAACAATTCAGAAATAAGATGTCTCAAAAGGTTTTGTTCTTGGCCTTTCACCCATTTTCTATTGACATCTTCCAAAAAACAACAAGCTTCAAACCGATGTTTGTGCCGTTCGAAGAGCACACGGGCAAGGGTTGTCTTACCTATACCACCCATGCCCCAAATGCCCACAATGCGAACAGTTGGTGAGCTGATGTCTAACAATGACTCCACTTTTTCGACACGTTCATGAACTCCAACTAAGCCCTTGAAGTAATACCTTGGTAACATACGCTGCAATGTCTTTATGATACCTTGAACAACTTTATCAATTAATCGGGATTCAGGCCTAGCACATACAAAAGACAAATCACAATTGGCAACAAAAATGTACCAGAAGAAAGATAAATAATACATGGATGAATTACCATCTTATTATATAGTAATGATGTTGAGCAATCAGTAACCCGACCATTTCAAATTAAGAGTTAATGAATATAACCAAAATTGTTTCCTCATATGGTGCTAATTAGTCCCATAAAGTTGATCAATGTTGATTAAAATCACAAGATGGAAGTAAATACCTCGTCTTAGATGAACACCGCCCAGATAAGTTGGAAAATGTCGTCAAAGCATCTCTCCACTGATTCACCTTGTCCTTATAACGTCTTTCAAGCATAGAAAGTCCAATGCCGTAGCTTCCTTGTTGTTTTCTTACATGTGACGGTTCCACATTATAAAAAATTGGTATAACAATCTGCCCGTGATTTTCTTTGCATCGACGTATTTGCAATAGTACATCCAAGCACCATGCTGAAGATGCATAGTTCTCTGAGAAAACGATCACAGAAATTTTTGACTCCTCGATTGCTTTTAGAATTCCAGCTGAAATTTCATGCCCTCTCCCAGTATTGTCTTCATCAATGTAGACTTTAACTTTTCTATGGATTAAAGCAGCATAAAGATGGCTTGTGAAACTGTTACGGGTATCCTCACCTCTAAAACTTACAAATACATCATACTCCTCTGGAGTGAGGGTAGAAAAAGAAGCAGAAGCCATACCTTCAGCAGGATTTAAGCCTGGAATTCTATATATTGCATCCCCATTTTCAAGTAATTCCATGTGTCTACTTGTCATAATTATTCTGCTTCCACGGCCATACCAATCACGATCTCCAACAAGCATCTCTAATTGCTCTCTTTTGTCTACATCATCAACAACAATAAGCACCTTTTTATGCTGTAACCTGTCTTTAGCAAAGTTTATTGTCGGTAGAGGCATAGCGCTCATGTGTGGATCATTTGCTTCCTCCAACAATTCAGACCAAAGCCTTCGCAAAAGGTGCTTTTCTTCGCCTCTCTCCCATCTTTCTTTGACATTTTCAAGAAAGCAACAAGCTTCGAACTGATGGTTGAGCCGTTCGAATAGCTCACCAGCAAGGGTTGTGTTAGCTTTACCATCCACCCCCCAAATGCCCACAATTTGAACATTCGGTGAGCTGCTGTCTAACAAGGACTCAACTTCTTTGACATGTTCATGAATTCTGACTAAGCCCTTGAAATCATCACTTGGTGACTCAAGCTGCAATTTCTTTACAATATCTTGAACAACTTCATCAATTAATTGGGATTCAGGCCTGGCACATACAAAAGAAAAATGAAGGAAACGAAAATGTACTAAAAGAAAGATAACAAATAATGTATGGATGAATTATCATCATATATTGTGATGATGTTGAGCAGTTTGTAACCCAAATTTTTCAAATTAAGACTAAATGAAAATAACCAAAAGCTAATGAGGATATGTTTCCTCACATAGTGCTTAATTAGTCAAATTAAATTTATAAATACTAATTGAAAATCAGAAGATGGAAGTAATTACTTCATATCAGACGAACACCACCCGGATAAATTGGAAGATGTGGTCAAGGCAGCTCTCCACTCATTCACCTTGTCCTTATAACGTCTTTCAAGCTCAGAAAGTCCAATGCCGTAGCTTCCTTCTTGTTTTCTTACATGGGACGGGTCCACATTATAAAAAATTGGTATAACAATCTGCCCGTGATTTTCTTTGCATCGAAGTATTTGCAACAGTTCATTTAAGCACCATGATGAAGACGCATAGTGCTGTGAGAAAATGACCACAGAAAGTTTTGACTCCTCAATAGCTTTTAGAATTCCACCGGAAATTTCATCTCCTACCTTAAGTATGACTTCATCAATATAGACTTTAATTTTTCTTCGGATTAAAGCAGCACAAAGATGGCTTGTGAAACTGTTACGGGTGTCCTGACCACGGAAACTTACAAACACAGCATACTTCTCTGGAGTGAGTGGAGAAAAAGAAGCAGCCATGTTATAGCCGATAAATCCACAAACTCAAAGACTTTCTTAACTTTGTCCACCCAAATTACTTATCAAGATCTCGAGAATTGCTTGCTTTGTACCTTTCAAGTAGAATTAAAAAAAAAAAAAAGTCAACTCTCTCATAAAGGTAAGTTAAACATGAACAAATCAAGTTTATTATCCCAAAACCGAAAACTCTAATAATTTACGAATACAAAATTAGTTCCGAACACTACAGATCTAGTCATAGTATCTTGAAGGGGCTTTATTATTATTATTATTATTATTTTCCCTTCTTTTAAACGTTTAGCTAAACGATTTCCCCTTCATTGCTCATGACGTTGTTTTTTAATAAACGAGAAGAACGAACCAAATAAAAACCCAAAAAGAAAAAGAAATGAATAAACCACATTGAAACCGAAACAATAACAAATAATGAGATTTTAAGCACACTGGCATCACGGAAAGCATACCTTTGAGCAGAAACGCCTTCCTTCGCTTAGCTTTATACACTACAGTTTTTTTTTTTTCTTTTTTTTTCTTTTTTTTTTAAGTACTCAAAAAAGAAGCATAGGTACCACGCCTAAGAATGAAATTGCTATGAATATAAGCTGGCGAATTATCCACAAATTCCAGGAACCCCAGACAGAGATGCCCAAAGTCAATGCTACTAATTCTACCAAAAAAATGTGAATGCTACTAATCTAGTCAATAAGGTTGACGGGCAATTATAAGTGGAACTTGTAAGTCCCTTTGTTTACCAAAATTACATGGATACCCCTTGACCAAAAAATTTCATGTAAATGCACCCTAAATCCTATGTTTAGTGGAGTGGAAAATAAGTTGGAGAGGAGATTTTTGGGAGGAAAATGGAATCTCATGTTAGTTTAAAGTGAAAAATGAGGAGGAGGGAATTTATAAATTCATGGGACCTATCATAATTCAATCCCTCTAATTTTTATAAAGAAAATGAGAGGAAAAATGATTTTTTTAAATAAAAATATTGCTTAAAAATAGCTATTTAGTTTGACCTTAATCACTCGTTATCTTTTAATTTTTATGGGTATGATTGTAAAAGAATTGATCATTTATCAACTACTGATTGATCAAATATTTAGAGCAATCAATATGATATAAATAGATATATTTAAAATCTAGGGGATTGTATAAAAACCGTCCAATACAATATTCATTTACGGGGTGTCATGCTAATTGATTGTGGATGAGGCACTACGTAATGTTTTTTAGCTGGATAAAATATAGTTGTTTTAGCATTTCAGGAATATTAGTTAGCTATGTCCTTGATACCTAGGACTTATTCAAGAATCACATGTTGAGACTAAATATTTTTTGCTTTTCATATTATCGCTTTAAGATTCTTCCGAGTTTTTTCTCGTCGGGGTCTAGTTCTCCATCTAAGGGAGAATGATGAAGAACAAATCAGAAAACTAGGAATTTATATTAGGGGTACAGAGGTATACATGTCTCATTTTAAGTGGATGGCCCAAACTTTTTAAACTTAGTTAAAAAAACATTTTTCTCTCAACGTATCTTAAATGACACAAATATCCCGTTAAACTTATTAAACTAAATCCTCCCACAAAGGCACAAACTCTTTATGCAAAAACACGATATCCAGAACCACCATCACTCTTCCTCACAACTGCATCCAACCGCCAACACCACCACCATTAATCTTCCTTGCTACTGCACATAAATACCGCTACCCACTGTCACGCCACCCATCGTGCCAACCATTGTCGCCAAATCATTGTGCCATCCACTATAGTTCTTGTTGCACTATTGCACCACCTACTGCCACACAACCATCTCCAATCATTCAACTTAACTATTTATTTATTGATGTGAATGGTAAATTAATTTCCGTTTGGAAATTGATTAATTGAGGAATTTTGAGAAAGGATTTAGAATCAATTAAGTGATGGGTGCATTTGTTTATAATAAGAAAAACCCTAATTTTTTTTTTAAATTATCAGTGATTAATTGTTTATTATTGTTTTTTGTGAAGTATTAGGTAATAAAGTTGTGAGTTAATAGTGACTAATTAAAGTCAATCAATAATTGATAAAGGTCAATTAGTGATTGACGAAGGTTAATCAATGATTAACTGTTTGTTGTTGTTTTTTGTGAGTTTGATATGATAAAGGCTAGAGTTAACAAGTGATTAACTTGAGTAAATCATTTATTGACTAATGATCAATTGGAGATTAATTAACTTTAGAGGATCTCCAATGCAATGCTAAATTAGTGTGTCAATGGAATATTTTGACATTTAAATGAAAAAAAAAAAAGTTGCTCTCAAACATAGTGCTATCTTTTATATCAAATTTGTCATATGCTAAACTTTATGAAAAATTTACCACAAGATATAACTCATGCTAAATTTCACTTTTAATTCTTATTAGTTGTTGTCTCATGTAATTATTATAATATTTTTATTTTTTTATTAATTTAAGTACTAAATGTTCACTTTTACAACTTTCAAAGCATAATAATAATAACAAAATATAGAAATAGCATTAAAAATAGCATAATATATTGGAGTATAAAGTTAGATAATACTATTTTTTACACTATTTAATAATAAAATATAGTATTGGTACACACAAACGCATTGGAGATGGTCTTAACCAATGACGCAACTTTTGTTGTTGTTTTTTATGGAGTGTGTAATGATAAAGTCTATAGTTAATAAGTTATTAGTCAATTATTGAATGACTATTGGATTCTTGATTTTCCAATTTTTTATTTTTAGTTTATGTGATTTCATAATGGAATACAAGATAATCAGATTATGTATATTAGCATTTTTTGTATTCTCTAAAAGATAACAAATGTTACTTTAAGCCAATTTTCAAGAGACCATAATTTTCCTTCTCTTTTGCTATATAAATATCATGATGAAACCTCATTCTCCTACTTCTTCTTCTAATTAAATGGGTACGATGAACAATGTTCCTCCCAGGAATCATGCTCTGTTTTAACAGGTGGTAAAACCGAAATAAACAATTTTCCTCCCACGAATCATGCTTTATTTCATGAGGGCACAAATCATACTTAACAGTCTCCTTCTTTTTCTGAACATGCTATGTTTTAACAGACGTAAAACCGAAAATACAAATATTCTATTTACTTGATTTCGCTATTCCACTAATTTAATAAAATATAAGAGAAAAATTTTGTTTAGCGTGACTAAATGGCTACCTGCCTAATTTCTCTTTATATTATGATTTAGAATTATCTTAGGATTTGAGTTATTTTATTTCATGATTATCTTTTAGGATTATTTGAGTTTTATTAGGATTATTTAATATTTATTCGAATTTTATATTTTAAAGAGTTTATTTATTATTAGGATTTTTGGTCTATAAATTGGACGAGTATTTGTAATTTTTATAGAAATGATATTATGAATTAACTAAAGATATTTACTCCCCAAGTGTTTTATTTTATTCTCTAATCTATCTCCTCCGTCCGACATAAGAAACCTTCTCCATGGCATAAATTAAGGAACTTTTCCCATAACTGATCATGAGGTGAGATCTGCAAGAAAAAGCAAATAATAAGATGTATAAAAAGAAAATGAACTTGATTAGCATCAAAGAACTCAACTTAAATCCCTTTCTTTTTTTTTTTTCTTTTTTTGTTTTGTTTTTGAGCATGTTTGTGTTTGGTTTGTAAGTTTGACCCATCTCATCTCTTATGTATCATTTTATCTATAAACTACATAGAAACAAGAAAGGGAGGAACTGTTTTCGTCCAGTCGGACCAAAACAGTTTTTCGTTTTTCTTAGTCCTTCACATCTTTTTTTTTTCACCCTAAAATTTAATTTTTTTTTTCATTTTGATCCCTTTTAAATCAGTTTTTCTTTTATTAGTCCTTTATTTCTTGTTTTTCTTTTTCACCCTAAAATTTATTTATTTTTTCATTTTAGTCCCTTTTTATATTAGTCTTTTTTTCATTCTAGTTCTTTTATATTTTTGGTTTTTAAAATTTTTCTTTTACGTTTTTACTATTAATTTGCTTTGTTTGTCTATTTCTTCTATATCTATCACTATATATAAAAGAAGAAAAAAAATTTACTGTTGAAGCGTTTCCATCCGTTGTGTTTTATATTTAATTTTGGGTTTTTTTTTTTTTTGGCCCATTTTTCTTTTCCAATTTAGTCCTTTATTTTGTATTGATCAATTTTTCTTTTTCATTTTAGTCCTTTTATCTTTTTTATATTTTTTATGTCTTTCTTTATTATTTTCAGGTCCTTTATTCTCTTTTTTTTATTTTTATTTTGTGGGTCTATTTTTTTAACTTATTATTTTAGTTTTCCCTTATGTAGATAATTTTTTTCAAAAATGTCTAAAATGTTCTATATATATGTATAAATGAGAAAGGCATGAACTGTTTTCGTCCAAAACGATAGTATTTCTTTTTTTATCTTTTTTTTTTTCACACTATTTTTTTTTCCATTTTGGTCCTTTTTAAATTAGTTTTTCTTTTTCTCTTTTTTCTTTTTCTAGTCCTTCATATCCCTTTTAAATCATTTTTGTTAGTCCTTCATTTCTTTTTTTTTCTTTTTCACTGTAAAATTTATTTCTTTTTTCAATTTAGTCCCTTTTTATTGGTCTTTTATTTTTTTTCATTTTAGTTCATTTATCTTTTTGGTTTTTTAAATTTGTTATCATTTTAAAATTTTTCTCTTTTACATTTTTTGTTATTAATTTGCTTTGTTTGTTTATTACTTTTATAATGGACACATATGGTGGGGAGCTGGGGATTGTTGGATGCAAAAAGGGACAGTGATGAGGAAGAAGGTGGACAAAGATACAACATATAGGAATGCACCATCTCTTTCTCTCTCTTCCTCTCTCTCTCTTGCCGGATGTATGCCAAATAAGAGAGTAATCCTATATATATATATATATATATATATATATATAATCTAATCTAATCTAACATATATCTAAGTCTCAAATTGCATTCCTCCTCATTCCTACACGTGACGTGCCTTCATCCCTTTATATATATATATATATATATATATATATATATATATATATATATATTCCTTCTTTGCTTCTCCTTTTACGGCTTCTTATGCTCCTTTTTTTTTTTTACCAGTTGCCCCTCTTTTTTTTTTTTTTTTTTTTGTAACCTTTGTCTCAAGATTTTTTTCCCTTTTATATCTTCTTACAATTTTTTCCCTATTTTTCTTGAAAATCTTAAACACTTATTATAAAATTTATACCACCAAAAACATTTTTTTTTTCTTACTTTTGTTTTGTGATAATTTTTTTTTGAAATGTATTTCATTTATATAATTTTCTTCCATCTTTTGAGAATTTGACTTTTATAACTTTGTTTTTTAATTTCTTTGTTGAAACTTTTTTCACAAATTCAACTCTATTTTAACATTTTTGTTTCTTTCTTATGTGTGCCTCAGTTAAGTTTTTACATTATAATTTCACTTAATTATTATTTAAAATTTTTTTAATTTATTTTAATGTTATCATTTTTCCTTTCGATTTGTCGCTTCAAAATATCATTCTTACGTAGATCCTCGTTTTTCTCCTTTTTATTTTTTCATTTTTTGGTTTCACTATTTCATTTAAATCTTGTATTTTTAATTATGTTTTATAAAAATATATCTTGCTTCTAATTTAGAATTTCAAACGTTTTTTTTTTCCAAATATATGCTTATTTAAATATTATTTTTATTATGAAAAAAACAAAAAAAAAATGCAACATGCATGTGTGTGGCACGTGCAATAACCTAGTGTGTGTCTATAAAAGAACCAATGACTTTTTTGGTCATACTATTCTTACTTGCTACGTGACAATCACGTAGTTGTCATGTTATCGTTACATGGTGATCATCTTATCATCATGTGGATCTATTTATTGCTTTGCTTTGCTTGTCTCTTCTGTACACACGATATACAATTAGTTTTTTAAATGAGATGGAAATGGTGCTTGTTTGAACGGTTTTGTCCTCTCACTTTAAGAATGGGATGAAAGAAAATCTCATTTTTCAGAATCAATTTCCATTCCAAACCTAGTTTGTACTGTAACTTTTCCATATTAAAAAAATTCTATATCTTTTATTTCAAGTTTTAAAATTTCATAACATTTTTATTTCATCTCCAACTAAAACATTTTTTTTAATGTGTTCCAATGAAGAGAGAAACATATTTATATCCATGCCCTAGAAAAATATAGCATTTTATCAAAATTTTTAATAAAACTAATTTTCAAATGACTGTTTTTTATATATATTCGACTATCATTTCAGAAATTTCACCATTTTCAGAATTACGGTTTAATTGCACATTCTAATACAACTTTGCCTTTTGATTTTTACGTCCTTATAAAACTACTGCATGTGAGCCTGACGCGAGGCAAACCGTGAGGAAATAAGTATGGTAAAAGGATTGCTTTGCGCCCTGTTCGTAAATTAAAGAGCTTTTACTTTCAACCAAAAAAAAAAAAAAAAATCATTTTTAATTAAAAAAAAAAGTATTAGTGACGGGACAGTATTTTCTTTAAAAGTTGAGGGACATTGGAGCAATTTACTTTTTTTTTTTAAATAATGTTGACGGGAGGCATTGACTTCTTCTCTGTCTTACAAGTTGCCAGGAATTCCCTGCAACAACTCATTATTGCAATTTCGTTCTCAGGTGGTCTCTTATAATTCTATTTTCTTGGTCCGTCTCCTTCCTACTGAATTATTTTCTTACGGTCATCAGCTGTCTGCAAATATCTTCCGGTCCCTAAATATGCGGGTGCTAACCCTCTCCAACTTTGTCAGAGAATCAAAAGGTTGTTTTCACTGAAAACAGAAAGGCAAGTTGTTTCTTCTTAATGGTACGTTTGGCTCTTTTTTTTCTTAATGTGTTATTGATTCATCTATTTTGGCACCCAAAAAGTTTATGGACTTTCGGAATTTTCTCTTTATGATCTTGCATCTGATTTGTGCCTTAGTAGTTGATATTATAATCTTTTCTCGCTAACATTTGCATTCATTTCTCTTTCTCTCTTTTTTTTTTTTTTTTTCATATAGAAAGATCTAGTTGACTGATTTATCTCCCAGAGTCGCAGCTTCAGATAGGGGCTTAGTTGTCTAGATCTGATTTGTTGGGTGTCCTTTTGTTCGATGTGGATTGGAAAAAATGAAAATTACACCTGAAATTGAAATTGGGCTCCACAATGAAAGAAATATTCTCTCTTTTCTTACTTTAGTTTTCAGTTTTGAAGTTAAAATGGTATATCATTATTAACGCTCTTGGGACCTTTAGTACAGAGTTGACTCTTTTTCTATCCCTGTAAGGTACAATATGAAAGAGGTGGATAAACGCAAAGCAAGACAAGGTTGAGAGGAAGTTTTTGTTTGCATTAAAATTGTGGATTTTCTGGCTATAACATGGCTGCTGCTGCTGCTGCTTCTCCTCCTACTCTTATTAGTCCAAAGAAGTATGACGTCTTTTTAAGTTTTAGAGGTGACGACACCCGTGATAATATAACTAGCCATCTTTATGCCGCTTTTGAGAGAGCCAAGGTCGAAACGTACATTGATTACAGACTTAAAAAGGGGGAAGAAATATGGCCTGAACTTCAGAGAGCTATTGAAGAATCAAAACTTTCTGTTGTCATTTTTTCAAAATGCTACGCTCAGTCATCCTGGTGCTTAAAGGAACTTGTACATATACTTCAGCGCAGAGAAAAGTTTGGACAGATTGTTATTCCAATTTTTTATCATGTGAACCCATCACATGTACGAAAACAAGAAGAAAGCTTCGATATTAAACTTTATATGCCTGAAGAACATTACAAGGACAAGATGAATGAGTGGGGAGACGCTTTGACAACATCAGCTAATATAGCTGGTTGGGATTCAGCAACCATCAAGTAATTACTTCTTTCACACACACACACACACATATATATATATATATATGTGTGTATGTATGTATTTTAATTTGTATTGCTCTATTAATTATGATGATCAATTAGCAGCACGCGAGGAAACATTATCTTGTTTTCTGTTAAAAGAGTTTGGTTGTATTGGTCCTTCATAGTTTGAAAATGTTTTACTGTTAATAATTTCTGAACATAAATGGAAGAAGGATGATCATTCGGTCCTTCATAGTTCTCCATAGTTCATTCTCATAACAACTGTCATTTTTTCTTTTGAATATGCAAGGCCTGAATCCGAGTTAGTTGAGGCGGCTGTTCAAGATATCATTAAGCAATTGAAGGGTGGATCATCCAGTGATGACTTAAAGGACATAGTTGGAATTAATGAACGTCTGAGACCAATTGAGTCATTGTTAGATATTAGTTCCCAAGAAACTCGCTTCGTTGGCATCTGGGGCATGGGTGGTATAGGCAAAACAACCCTTGCTCATGCTGTATACAACCGACTTTCATATCAATTTGATGCTTGCTGCTTTCTTGAAAATGTCAGAGAATTATGGGAGAAAGGTCGGCAAAAAGTCCATTTACGAAACAAGCTCTTCTATGACTTGTTGGGAGAAACTCCTTTACATATGGAGACTATGTACCTACGTATGTCGGATTTTGATAAAGGGAGGTTGAAGGGGAAAAAGGTGCTTATTGTTCTGGATGATGTAGACGAAAGTGACCAACTAAAGATCCTAGCCGGGGATCGTGAATCGTATTGTGATGGAAGCAGAATCATTATAACAAGTAGAAATGCCCAGGTACTTAGTAAAGTAGATGCCATCCACGAAGTTGATAAATTAGACTCTCAGAACGCTCTTCATCTCTTTCGGTTAAATGCTTTTGAAAAAAACTCTTTCACCACCAAAGATTATGCAGAGTTGTCTAGGATGCTGGTAGAGTATGCTAAAGGCGTGCCATTAGCTCTCGAGGTTTTGGGTTCCTCCGTTTATAAGAAGCCAAAAAATATATGGGAAAGTACACTGGATAAACTAAAAAAATACCCCCCTAGCAGAGTTCAGGATGTACTAAGAGTAAGTTATGATGGATTAGATTGCGAGGAGAAGAAGATATTTCTTGATATCGCTTGCTTCTTTAAAGGGGATGATAAAGATTTTGCAAAAGGAATACTAGATGGCTGTGGGTTTTCAACAGATAAAGGAATAGATGACCTCATCGATAGGTCTCTTATCACAATTGTGGACTCTAATAAGCTGTGGATGCATGATTTGATTGAAGAAATGGGCAGAGAAATTGTTCGGGACGAATCCGCAGATCCAGGACAACGTAGTAGGCTGTGGAACCATGAAGATGTCTGCAAGGTCTTCAGAAAGAAATCAGTAAGTTCTAAATGACTTCTTGCATGAAGTGTACTATTTTTATTTTTTTAATTTTTTGTTCTTTTGAATAATGTGTATGTACTTCTTTTGAACAAGAAAGTTCTACTTACTCTACTTCGCTTTTGATTGAAGGAAACTGTGCCAATTGAAGGCATATTTCTAGATATGTCAAGAATTCTGGTGGTAGACTTGCATCCCACAATCTTCTCTAAGATGCATGAACTAAGAATACTCAAGCTTCATAACTATTTCTCAACATGCCGGCTATGCTTTTCTCAAGGTGATCTTGAGCTACCTGATGCTCTTAGATTTCTTTACTGGGACGAATACCCTTCCAGGTTCTTGCCACCAAGTTTTTGCGGAAAGAATCTTGTTGAACTTAAATTGCAATATAGTCAGCTTGAGCAACTATGGGAAGGAGTCCAGGTAGCCTCTTACTATGTGTACTAGATTTAGCGTATGAAATCGGATACAATTTATTCTGACCATTCATTTTCTGTGTTGCAGAGTCTTGACAACTTGAAGGCTATTGATCTAAGCTTCTCCAAGCATTTGATTAAAATCCCAGATCTCTCTCAAGCTTTAAAAGTTGAGCGTGTGACTCTTAAATTCTGCGAACGTTTGCATGAGGTTCCTTCATATTTTGAAGATCTTATTAAGCTCACTTCTCTGAATCTCAAGGGCTGCATATTGCTCGAAAGAGTTTCGGCACTTCCTGGGAATATAATAGATGTAAATCTGAAACATTGTACAAGTCTTGAGAGTCTGCCGACGAACATTTGCTCGTTGACATCTATGAGGCGTCTTGAACTATCCGGTTGCTCAAAACTTGACTACTCCCCAGAGCTTTTGGAGTTCTTGCAACGATTAGAGTAGGTGTTTTGTTGGAATCTTTGGAGATTTGGAAATTCAATAGTTTGAACTAGAGGCAATTTTCATATGTGGTATGTTTGTTTGCTTTTTATGAAAATGTTTTAGGATTGATACGAGAGCTGTTTGCCTTGGTAGTTTTCAGTGCTTTCAGTTATTGGGGAGTGCTAAATACAATTGAATTTACATAAGAACGGAGTCACCCATGGACGACCATGGCTAAGTAGAGTCACCCAACTTCATTTTTCAACCGCTCAAAAGTGCGGCTTATCACAAATCCAATCAACACC
The DNA here is from genome assembly GCA_025413025.1 of Ficus hispida. Lineage (NCBI taxonomy): Eukaryota > Viridiplantae > Streptophyta > Magnoliopsida > Rosales > Moraceae > Ficus > Ficus hispida. Next base: position 15,899,544 of record CM046366.1, on the reverse strand, counting down.
AGCCATAGGATTTACCTCATGGATGCGAAAAGGCTATTTTTATATGTTGTTTTGGTAAAACAATGTTCAAGTATTTATTTAATCATTTCAATGGAAAGAGATTTTTCTTTTCGGTTCTGATGTGTTCTTGATCTGTAGAGCTAAACCAATCAGAGAAAATACGGCTTTAAAATCATCCGAAGAACCTTGACATCTTTGTTTAGTTAAAAAATAAAAAATAAAAATAAATAAAAACATTGAAGTTAACAACATGTGGTCTTTTGACTGCTGGTATGTATTTGCAGCAAACACTTGTCGTTTCCATATAAGACAACTACGGTTTTGTGCTTACGACACAATTGGAAAGACAATGTTTTATATTACTAAATAAAACAAGTTTTCGCTTAGCAAAAAAATAAAAAATAAAAAAAATTATTAATTGATAAAAATAATATATAGCAGGATATACATAACCCAAAGTTTTATTAACTTTAGAATTACAATTGCCCAATAAATTGAAAAAATACAAATTAAACAAAAACATTGATTTAGCTGGATTTGGTTTAAGGTTAAAAGACCCTTTTAGCTTTTTTAAATTTTAGCCCATAAAACAATTAAGTCCAATGTAGATGTATATATTTCTTTGAACGCGAGGAAAAAAGCAAAAAAAAAAAAAAAAAAAAAAACTATCAATACTGACACTTCACTTTTTTTTTTGTTTTGTTTTTGGGAAAAGCAACAGAGATACTTTTTAAAAATAGTTTTAACCAAATTTGATAAAAATCATATAGTTTAGAACTACACGTGTCAGTAATTTACTCCATCTTAAAAGAAAGAAATTTTGAGTTTTCGAAAGTGTCTTTTGTCTATACATTTCAAGAGAAAAAAAATTAATAAAACCGAAATATAATTTGCAAATAGATGCTGCTAATAGCCAGTAAAGAAAATCACATGATGCACCTTTTAAAAAATCATCTTACGTGCAGGTAAGGAGAAAGAAAAATAGACGATGATTTTTTTGTTTTTTGGTAAAAAAAGATTCTAAGATTATTTTTTTACAATTCCTTTTTTTACCTTTTTTTTTTTTCTTTTTCGTGCTAATCAAAATAGTTTATGATTTCTTTATATTGATTAAGTTTCCAATGAAAGATAATTTTAAATTAGAGTAATTGGTTTAAATAGTCCATGAATTCTTTCGAATGTAACGGTTTTGTCCTTTTTTTTTTAATCAAGTTGATCCTAATCTTCTATTTTCTTAGCCATTTTGGTCCTTTCTGTTAAATTCCATTAAATTTCTAACGAAATCTTACAAAAATAATCATTTTTGTAGTAAAATAACCAAAATACTCTCGAATCTCTCAAAAATCCATCTCCCCCTTTCTCATTCCCCTCCCCCCCCCCACCTCTCCCTGACTCTGAGTCCCCCTCTGATTTCGAGTTGGGCCCCTTGCTACAATTCCGAGTTGGGACCCCAACGCCCTCGCGACTCCAAGCACCCCCCTCCCCCCAGCCACAATTCCTTGTGACCCCCACCCCCACCATGTGACTTCGAGTCCCCCCCGATTCCGAGTTGTCCACCCGACCGCAATTCCGAGTTGCCCCCCTCGGCGGTGATTGGAGTCCCTCCCCCCAACCCGCAATTTTAAAGTCTCTCCCCCCTTCTGATCTGAGTTGGTCACCCACCCATAACTCTTTGTAAAAGGGTTTCTCAAAATTTGAGGGAAAACCCTAGGAAATTATCTATTGGACCTTAAAAAAACATAAAAGCATGCTTCTCATGTAATCAATTCATTAGTTTTTTTTTTTTTTTTTACAGAAAGGACCAAAACAGCTAAGAAAATGAAAATTTAGAGTCATCTCAGTCAAAAACAAAAAAAAAATAAAGACCAAACCATCATCTTCGAAAGAGTTTAAGGATTATTTAGGCTAATTATTCTTCAAATGATTGTTTACTTACAAATCGCTTTCATGACAGTGTATACTTTCATAATTGAAAAAAAATAAAAATATCAAATATCAATTTAAAAAAAAAAGAAGATAAAATATTGAAATGCAGATAATCATGAAGTCTAATTGAAGTTGAAATGGTTAGATACATGTGTATATATATAAATATAAAAGAGAAAGAAAACATAAATCTTTAACCTGAATTTTAAGTTACGGAATAAAAAAATTCAAAAAATGGTGAGAGGTACACACCGACGAGGAGGGGAATGCAATGGAGGACGACGAGGTGGAGGCTGGGGTCGCTAGACTGGAATGTAATAGTTATTTGTCCCTACAAGAAAAGGATAAACTATGCAATCTTACATTATTTGGGAATAGATATATGCGATGATTTATAAGTGAAGAGACCACCTCTTAACGGTATGAGACCTTTTGGAATGAACCCAAGAGCAAAACCGTATAAAAACAAGGCACAAAGCATACAATATCATACCAAATAGAGGTGTGGATTGTTACAAATAGTATTAGAGCCTATATCCAACCGGAAGTACGATCAACGGGGACTTTAGGTCCCAAAAGAAGAGGTCATCAGTCCCTATAAGAAAATAATAAGATGTGCAGTCTCACATCGCTTGCAAATAGATATATGTGATGGTTTGGATGGCTTTCGGATTTTAGAGAAATAATTCGACTGCGTAGGATAGGTGGCGATGACATTGATGATGGCGTCAAATACTATAATTTTTGCGGTCGTGTGGTTGGACATTGGTTTTGGCGGGATTTATTTTTATTTTTATTTTTTTTCCTTGAGAGAAAAGGATTAGTAGAGTGTGAGAAACGTAAAGGGGATTAAGCAAATTACAGATTAGGAGAAGTTTGATGATGGTGATTATTATTATTATAAAAGAGGAAGCTAATTAGGATGGAAAATAGGATCTATAATTGTTTTTTTTTTGTGGTAATTTTAGGCGATAAATGCCGCTAATACTTTTCATTGCGACCGGTATTTGTGTAGTCCTATAATTAGAGTCGTACAAATTTTTGTGCAAAAAATTAATAAAGTTAAAATACTGACATGTGTCACTAAAAAAAAGAAAAGAAAAAAAGAGTACTAACGTGTCTAAATCTACTGAAAATAGAGACTTCCTAAGATAAAATTGAATAAAATATCCTCCAGACGACTGTCATGTCATTTTTTTAGGGGAAATTTCATTAAACTAACGAAGGAGATATAAATACCAAACATAAAAAATCCCATATTATATGAGATAAAATCCTTTAACAAGAGAGAAAAATGATTAAGAAACCCTAACCCTCACGCATTAGAGAGAGAGGGAAGACTGCCAATTTTTGGGGTGTTAAGAAACAGAGAAACGGCATAACGTCTGGGTAGCAACAATTAATTTTGGTTTTTTGTTTTTTTTTCGTTTTTTGTTTTTTGGTTGTTGTAAGTTTCGACTTAAATCATAATCATAATGTGCTTGATAGCTCAACTAGTAAAACCTTTGGACGCCAACAACCAAATGACATTTCATTGGATCCCATCTCCACTTTAAAAATTTGGATTGCAGAGCTGTATCTTGTTATTAGGCAAAATAAATTTTAATCACATATAAAATGAAAATAGGATGATTTGTCTCTTCTTCTAATGAGTAAATTTTATCACTTCTAAAAATTAAGCAGTCTATATTTAACGGAGATGTGTGAAGAGTTAAAAGAGAAATGCACCAAAAGAATCGCCCTAAATAATAACGCTCACAGATCACTTGATGCAAATGTTGTGCTCAAACCGAACACTAGTCTCCAAAGAAAAAAAGCACAAACTCTAAATATAATACAAACAGAAGCTCAATTCCAAATCATTTAATTCAAGTTTCCCAAATTGTACTTTAAATAGTCCAAGAACTTCAACAACTCTTTGGAGTATTCAAATTTGGAGCAGCCAGCCAGTTCAAGACGCCTAAGAGATTTCAACGTGCAAATGTTGCTAGGCAGACTCTTCAGACTTTCGCAACGTTTCAGATTCATATTTATTACATTCTCTGGAAGTGCTGACACCCTATCAAGAGACGAACAGCCCTTGAGATTCAGAGAAGTGAGCTTTTGAAGACTGCCGAAATACAACGGAACTTCTCGCAAATGTACACAGTACCTCAGAGTAACACTCTCAATATTTGGTGCTCCAGAGAGATCTGGGACTTGAATTAGCTGCTTGGAATAACTGAGATCGATTGCTTTCAAGTGCTCAAAGTACTGCAAACAAAATAGGAATGTCCAGATTTACCTTGTACGTTGAAACAAAGAACTAGATTTGATAAAAGTTAATTAGTATACCTGGATTCCTACCCAGAGCTGCTTAACGTTGCTATATTGCATTTTCAGTTCAACAAGATTCTTTCCACTGAATTCTAGGGGCAAAGACTCTAAAGGGTATCCATCCCAGTAAAGATATCTAAGAGCATCAGGAAGGAACTGAAGACCTTGACCAAACTGTAATTTGCGCTTTAGAAAACGGTTACGAAACTTGAGTATTCGCAGGTTAACCATCCTCTTAAAGGCTGTGGGACTCAAGTCCAGCTCAGTGAGCTCACTACTCCAAGACATATCTACAGATATGCCTTCAATTGCTGCAGTTGCCTTGAAATCAAGAGGGATGGAAAATTAGCACAAACATTATTCAAATATACATACATTTGAGTCTCTATTGTTATGTGATCCCCTTCTCCCGGATCCTACAGATATGACCATTTAATAAATAAATAAATATATATATATATATATATATGTGTATATACATATACACATGAAGACTAGCGTCTATGAAAATATTTAAGATTCATTAAGAAGGTGATGCAGATTGCAATACTAAATTACGCCCTATGCTAACCATAATATTAGAAAGTAATATTAAGTCCAGTTTCCTAATATTTTGTTAACCTGAGAAAATTTCCCTTTACTAATAGCTGGGCATTTTCCGTTATTGTTAGTTTCACTTCCTAGTTATTTTTCCTCTATAAGTAAGGATGATTGATTAATGTTACCGAATATTTAGAATTTCTTGCAATTGTTCTTCTCTCTCTAAATTCTACACTCCTTCTCTTCTTGCTATAGTTCCTCTTTTGTGTTTCTCTCTTCCTATTTCATTCTTTCTTACAATCCCATGTCAGGAGTATATTGTTCTCTCTTCTTTTCTTCTTTTTTCTCTAGAAAATTCACACAATTTAATTTTTTTAAAAAAATTATAATGCATTCGATACTTACTGTGTTCTTTCTAAAGACATGACAGATATCTTCAGAACGCCATAATCTACTACGCCTTCCAGGTTCAACTGAGGATTGTTGCCGAACAATTTCCTTACCCATTTCTTCATTCAAACTATGAATTAACAGCCTGTTAGAATCTGTGATCGATATAAGAGACCTGTTAATCAGATAATTTATTCCTTGATCCGCAAAAAATCCACATCCATCAAGTATTCTTTTAGCAAAATCTTTGTCATCCCCTTGAAAGAAACATGTAATGTCAAGAAATATGCTCTTCATGTGTGCATCCAAGTTATCATAACTCACTTTCAGGACTTCATGAATCCAGGGATTTGGGACATCTTTTAACTTCCTGAGTACATTTTCCCCATGTTTTGAGCTCAAACCATAAAGCGCTGAAGCCAAAACCTTAATAGCTAAAGGAAGGCCATTAGCATAATTTACCACCGAGCTTGACCACTGGAGATGATCCTTATTGTTAGAGGTCCTATGAGCAAGTTGATCAAAGAGCTGCAAACCTTCAGCAGGATTTAATCCCGGGACTTCATATATTGCATCTCCATTCTCAAGTAATTCAAAATGTCTACTCGTTACAATTATTCTACTTCCAGGGCCAAACCAATTACGATCACCAGCAAGAATCTCTAATTGCTCTCTTTTGTCTACATCATCAAGAACAATAAGCACCTTTTTACTTCGCAACATGACTCTTGATAAATCACTCATACGTAGATCATGTGCTTCCTCCAACAATTTAGAAAAAAGACATCGCAAGAGGAACTTTTTTTGGCCCCTTGCCCATTCTTCTTTGACATTTTGAAGAAAGCAACAAGCGTCAAACTGATGGTTGAGCTGTTTGAATAGCACACGAGCAAGGGTAGTCTTACCTATACCGCCCATGCCCCAAATGCCCACAATGCGAACCTTTGGCGAGCTGATATCTAACAATGACTCCACTTTTTTGACACGTTCATGAACCGCAACTAAGCCCTTGAAGTCATCACTTGACTTAGGCTGCAATTTCGTTATAATACCTCGAACAACTTCCTCAATTAATTTGGATTCATACCTTGCACATACAAAAAGAATATATTACTTTGCAACAAAAAATGTAGTATAAGAAACACAAATATTAAGTATGTCAGTTATTACAAGATGGAAGTATTACCCGATTTCACCTGAACTCCACCCAGATAACTCAGCAACTGCGGTCAAGGCAGCTCTCCACTCGTTTACCTTGTCCTTATAACGTTTTTCAAGCCTAGAAAGTCCATCTTCGTAGCTTCCTAGTTGTTTTCTTACATGTAACGGATCCACTCTATAAAATATAGGTATAACAGGCTGTCCACTCTTTTCTCTGAATCGAAGTATTTGCAACAGTTCATTTAAGCACCATGATGAATGTGCGTAGTGCTCAGATAAAATGACGACAGAAATTTCTGACTCCTCAATCGCTTTTTGCTTTCCAGCTGAAATTTCATCTCCTATCTCAAGCTCGGTTTCATCATTGAATACTAAAATGTGTCTTCGTTTTAGAGCATGATAAAGATGACTTGTGAAATTGTTACGGGTGTCTTCTTTATAACTTAGAAATACATCATACTTCTTTGGAGTGAGGGGAGAAAAAGAAGCAGAAGCAGAAGAAGAAGCAGAAGCAGCCGCCATGTTATACCCAGCAAATTCACGAAATCAATCCAAACACACACTTTCTGAACCTCGTGTACCTATTACAATACGAAATCCCACGGTCACTTTTGCGAAGGAAGGTGGTAGAGATTTTTAATGAAAATAGAACGGCAGCTACGACCCATAAATTACAAGATCTTGGAATTTCTTGCTCCGTGCGTTTCTTTTCCCTTTTTTTTTTTAATTTTTCTTTTTACCTTCCAAGAAAAGGGAAAAAAAAAAAAAAAAAAAACTCTATAACAAGTTGGTTAAAAGAAGTTTAGCTCATCAATTCATTTATCCCCTTCACTACACATGATTTTTTTTTTTTCCCTGATAAACGAGAAAAACGAACCAAACAAAAAGAAGAACTCCGGAAAGAAAAAAGAAATGAATAAACTACTCTGAAAATTAAAACAATAATAGTAACATTAGATTTGAAGCACACCGACATCAAGGAAAGCATTCCTTGGACGAGAAATATCTTTCTTCACAAGCATCATATCTTGCACTCAGAATCAGAAATCGATGGGTTGTCTGGGTAGAAACAAGGAACCACGGGCTCAATTACGTACAAAACCTTTTTTTTTTTTTTTTTTTTGTTTTTGTTTTTAAGGAGTCAAAATTGAAGCACAGACACCCAGGATAAGAACGAAATTGCTAGGAATTTAAGCTAGTGGGCTACCCAGAGATTCCACGAAGCGCTCAGAAACCCAGACCGACGTGCCAGTAAGTCAATGCTCCCAACTACTACTTTAGTCATTAAAGGTGCGTTTCGTTGAAAAGCAAAAGTAAAATAAAAGAGAGGGGCGGAGAAGATTAATGAAAGCATTTTAACATTTATAATTTATTATCAGAACTGGGGCGGGGGAAGGGGAAGAAAGCAAGAAAAAAGAAAAAGAGATGAAGTAGGGATTACAAAAATTTCCTTTCAAAAAATTTAATCGTAAAAGAAGAATTCGAAATAAAATAATAAAAACAGTAACCCATAAAAATAAAGGGTAAATAGTTGTAATGGTCCTGATTTTTTTTTTGAAGGTACTGCTTAGTGCTTGAACATACTTTTTTGATGGATCGATTTCTAAACTTTTTAAAAGAGTGTAAATTAGTCCTTTTCCTTAGTTTTTCAACAAAATAACTAACACAGATTAATTTTTAAACAAAATTACTATACTAACCCTCAAAATAGTTTTTAAACACTAAACGAATAATATCTCAAAAAAAAAAAAAAAGACTAAACTCATATGAATATCAGACAATCTGAGCAAATTGCAACCGGTAAATGAGGATGACGGAGGGGAGAAAAAAAAAAAGGAAAGAAAAGAAAAGAAAGCAGCAGTTAATATCATGGTTCAAGAAATCGTTTCTATAAATTTTCAATTGAATCTTGAAAAACCAATAAAAAAATCAAAATAATATGAGCAACAAATTGCAACCCATATATTTGTGATAAATCACATGCTCCTCTGGGTTTGAAAGAATCGTTGAGGGGGCAAAAAAAAAAAAAGCATTTATTGTAAAGGTTTGAAAGAATTGTTTGAAAGAAGCATTATTGTAAAGATTTAATTGCTCAATTGGTCATTAAACTATTATGATTGTGACGTTTTGGTCCACATCCTTTATTTATAGTTGAAATAGTCCTAAACTCGTTAAAAATGGTACAAAAAATGTCTCTTTTAACAGAATCTCAGTTAATTGATTGACTTAATTGCTTGACTGGTTCTTAAAATATTACATTTGTAACGTTTTGATTTTCATTAGCTGAAACCTCAACTTGTATTTGTTTTACTAACTAACCTTAAGAAAATAAAAACAAAAGAAAATAATCTTAAAAACAGAAAAAGAAATACAAAATCTCTCTCGCCTATTTGCCCATAAATCCCTTCGCAGCCAGCCCCATTCACACTCAATCAAGATTGTTGTAAGGTCAGCATCCCTCTATGTCATCATATCGAGATTTGAGAAAGGGAAATCGACATAGATATACACTTTATTTATTTATTTATTTTAAGGTTTAGTTTTTATTTCTTTTAAAAAAATTCTTAAGGCTACCTTAGCAAATTCAACAAAATTTGAGGTTTTAACTACAATAAAAATGATGAGACCAAAATGTCACAAACTTAACAGTTTAACGATTAATTAAGCAATTAAGCCACATATTATATAACAGTACTAAGACCAAAACTATTTTTCTGTCAGGCTCAACTTATAGTTACCAAGCACTTAGTTTTCATAGAATATCATATTCAAGATTGAACCTCAAAATAAAAATTGAATATTCAAACTCTAACATTAAAAAAAAAAAAAAAAGAGTCAAGTTTTTGTCAAATTATCCTTTTTTCCGAAATATTTCCCATAATATTAATCGTTATTATCAATATTTGAGGGGGGGGGGGGGATTCAGTACTGTCAATAAGTTAAAACCAGTGATTAGGCCAGAAATTATTTTGAGGGGACTAATAATAACAAAGATTTAAATACAATCTAAGCCATTAATTTTTTTGGTAAGAAAATATCTCGATAAGATTATTTTTTGTATAATTATTACTATCAATGCTATATTTAGTACAAAAGTATAAAAATAGTGTATTTGATGATACTTCAAGTGTCTAGGGTGGGGAGCAAAACAGAAAAAAGAAAAAGTTGAGAGGGAGCATAACATCAAGGCCTCTTTAGCTCTGTTGCTGGTTATAACATCAACAACTCTATCAATATCCACATTTTTATCTTTAAGCATACTATTGGTGATGAGAACGTCGTCACAAGCAAGAGCACGTGGGATGAGACGTATTCAGATCCTATTCTAGTTCCTGTTGGTCCGGTTACGAGGGCTCGTGCGAAGAAATTCAAAGACGCACTTGGTCTCAAGCTATTGCGTGGAGGCCCATTGAGGGAATTACAAGCGATGACCAACCCAACAAATGCGTGATTCAAGTATTAGAAGAGACCGAGTAATCACGTTTACAAGATCACAAGCTATCATTTTTTTTCCATTTTGAGAACTTTCCCGTTTTGACGCAACAACAGGCGGCAAGACAGCTGTTAGGGACTGATTTATTATTTAGTTTCTTTTATTTTAGAATATTGTAAGGCTTTTCAGCCATTTACTTATTTGTTTTATCTTTATTGCTTCAGAATAGTTATTTTCCTTTTTGACTCAGTGAATTCCCAAAATTCCTTGGGCAATTAAGGACTGAAATTCCTCAAAGGGAAACCACTATATGTACTGTACGGATTCTTGGTGAAAGCAGATCAGTTTTGACAGAAAACTTTGAGTTTCAATTCTCTTTGGTTCTTAAACGAACTTTTTGAACTCATCGAAGAAATCCATGGCGTTCATATGACTTATCAATCAGTCATTCCATAACTGATTGTGGCGTCCTCGCATACCAAGGTTCGTGCTTCTTGTCAGGCATCGGGTCGCGATTCCATTCAAAGCCGTTTAGGATTTCGATCTTGGAGACCAACTTGGTTAGGGTCGCGTCAGTTTATTGGTGTGGTTCGTATCATTTGGTATCAGAGCCTAGGGTTCTAATCAGGTTTTGCTTATTCTATCCTTTATTTCATGTTTATTTTCTATTGATCGCGAATCTAGATTTCCAGAATCAAAGACGTTTAAAAAAAAAAAAAAAAGTTGTCCAAAAAAAAAAAAATCTCCCAGAAATTAGGGTTCCTTTTTGCTGGGAAACGAAATTTCTTTGGAAACTCCATTTTTAATATTTGTTTTCATTCAGACTGTGCTGTAGAAAAAAAAGAAAGAAAAAAAGAGAAACAGAACAAAACAAAAAAAAAATTAAGAAGAAGGATCTGGAATTAAAAAAAAAATCGTCTGTTTCTTGTTATTCAGAGTTGAGGGAAGTCCAAATTACATTTCTTTTCTTTCCGCGCTTGTTGTCATCGTGTATCTAAGCAGAGCTTCCTTGGTAATCAGTTTGTGAATCGTCACGGAAGATTCGATATTGATTTGATTAGTTCTATAAGAACTGAGTGAGGATTAACGAGTGGAAAAAAGCAAGAGAGGCAAAAGCATTAGAGTGAACAAAAGCCGAAAATATTGAGTGCAAACACGAGTGAATTTGAGCGAACCTGTTCAAGAGAGAAACACGTAAGGGAGTGTGGTAAGGTCCTTTGCATTATCTCTAACTTTGTTTTGCAGGCAAAATATATATATATATATATATATATAATGTCAAGCAACAGCAAGAACAGTGCTGAGGGTACCCTTGGAGTGGCCGACCCAAAACTCCTCATGGAGGCGATGATGGGGGAGATGAGGCGAATGTTAAAAGGAGAATTGGAGCAGCTTCATGAGAGGGTCGATCGGATAGAAAACGCACGTGTGGAACAGCAACAATATGTTCCTCATGTGCGTAGGCGAGAGAGGGTTCCGATTAGAGGAGAGGCCCCAGACTACTATGGAGTTGATGGAGACGAGTTTGACAAGGGGGAAGATTCAGCGGGTGGTCATAGGAGATTTGGACGGGATAGAGGAGTTAGGAACTGGGGAAATGATGGTATGAGTGGCATCAAAATGAAGATACTTTCCAAGGCAAATCTGATCCCAAAGCATACTTAGAATGGGAGAAGAAGATGGAGTTCATCTTTGACTGCCACACCTACTCCGAAGCAAAGAAGGTAAAATTAGCTGTAATTGAATTTTCTGATTACGCTATTACTTGGTGGGATCAGCTTGTCATAAATAGGAGAAGAAATAGAGAGCGACCAATCGAGTCATGGGAACAGATGAAGGCTGTGATGAGAAAGCGATTTATACCAGCATACTACTATCGGGAGTTGTACAACAAGCTGCAAAATCTTAAGCAAGGCACCCGGAGTGTGGAGGAGTACTACAAGGAGATGGAGGTCATGATGATCCGCACAAATATTGAAGAGGATCAGGAAGCTACAATGGCAAGGTTTTGGGCAGGCTTAAACTGAGAAATTCACAATGCCGTTGAGTTACAACATTATGTGGAGTTGGAGGACATGGTACACATGGCTGTCAAAATTGAGAATCAGCTCAAGAGGAGGGGCAGTCACATGCGTCCAAGCCAAAACCCGAGTGCAACTGCTTGGAAGGTGAACCATTGGAAGAAAGATGAGAAGCAACTCAACACCCAGCCAAAGACTGACCAAAAACAAGAGGAGGCCAGCCATAGGAATCAAGGTAAATCCAATTCTTCCACTACTCGGAATCGTGATATCAAGTGCTTTAAATGTCAAGACAGGGGTCACATAGCTAGTCAATGTCCGAACAAACAAGCTATGGTGATGCGAGACAATGGAGAGATTGAAACCGACGAGGAATCGGACAATGATTCTATGCCTTCATTAGAGGATGCCGACGATGAGGAGTATGCTGTCCAGGGAGATTTGTTGGTTGCAAGGAGAGCTCTAAGTGTGCAAGCCAGAGACGACGAAGAGGAGCAACGGGAAAACATCTTTCATACTAGGTGCCATGTCAAAAACAAGGTATGTAGTGTGATTATTGATGGTGGGAGTTGTACTAACGTTGCTAGCATAACCATGGTAGAAAAGTTAGGGCTGCCAACAATCAAGCATCCTCGACCTTATAAATTGCAGTGGTTGAATGATAATGGGGAGATAAGGGTGCATAAGCAAGTGTTAGTTTCTTTTCGCATTGGAAGATATGAAGACGAAGTTTTGTGTGATATGGTTCCAATGCAAGCTGGACACTTATTATTAGGTAGACCATGGCAATTTGATCGACGAGTTAAACACGATGGCTTCACCAACAAGTACTCGTTGGTCCACAACCAAAGAACAGTTACCCTTGTGCCGTTAACACCAAAACAGGTCTATCAAGACCAAGTAAGCTTACAGAGAGAAAGTGAGAAAAAGAAAATGAGTGAAGAAAAATCAGGAGTGGGAGTGCAGAGAGAAAGTTCGGCCAGTGAGAGCAAAAAAGAAGGGGTGGCCGAGAAAAAGGAGAGGAAAGGAGAGAAAAGTGAAAGGAATGAAAAAAATACACAACAAGCCCATGAGAGAAAAGCAGAGAGAAAAACAAACTTTTATGCGAGAGGCGGTGAGATCAGAAGGGCGATGTACTTAAGTCAGCCAATTATTGTACTTTTGTACAAAGAGGCACTTTTAAACACTAATGATCTTGACACTGCGCTGCCTAGTTCTGTTGGTTCTCTATTGCAGGAATTCGAGGATATATTTACGGATGAGGTGCCTGATGGTTTACCACCAATTCAGGGGATAGAACATCAGATCGATTTCGTACCAGGCGCTTCAATTCCAAACCGACCGGCTTATCGATGCAATCCCGAGGAGACAAAGGAGCTTGAAAGGCAGGTCAATGAGTTGATGAAAAAGGGGCATGTGAGAGAAAGTATGAGTCCGTACGCCGTTCCAGTTTTACTTGTGCCCAAGAAAGATGGGACATGGAGGATGTGCGTGGATTGTAGAGCCATTAATAATATCACGGTAAAGTATCGCCATCCTATACCTCGTTTAGATGATATGTGGATGAATTACATGGAGCTTCAGTGTTCTCGAAAATTGATCTGAAAAGTGGGTATCATCAAATTCGCATGAAAGTTAGGGACGAGTAGAAGACAGCCTTTAATATGAAACAAGGTTTATATGAGTGGTTGGTCATGCCTTTTGGCTTAACCGATGCGCCTAGCACATTTATGCGTCTAATGAACCACGTTTTATAAACATTTATTGGCAGGTTTGTTATTGTATATTTTGATGATATACTAATTTACAGCAAAGATTTGAACCAGCATGTAGCGCATTTAAAATCTGTTTTGGATGTGCTTAGAACGGAAAAATTGTATGCTAACCTCAAGAAGTGTACATTTTGCATAGATAAGCTTGTATTTCTTGGTTTTGTTGTTAGTGCTGAAGGCATACAGGTCGATGAAGAGAAGGTGCAAGCCATCCGGGAGTGGCCGAGTCCAACTAGTGTGGGTAACGTACGGAGTTTTCATGGACTTGCTAGTTTTTACCGGCGGTTTGTGAAAGATTTCAGTACCATCGCCGCACCACTAACTGAAGTGATCAAAAAGGACATTGGGTTTAGATGGGGAGAGGAGCAAGAAAGGGCATTCCAACTAATCAAGGATAAGTTGACCAATGCACCATTGTTATCTTTACCTAATTTTTCCAAAACTTTTGAAATTGAATGTGATGCTTCAGGTGTTGGAATTGGTGCCATTTTGATGCAGGATAGGCGGCCAATCGCATACTTCAGTGAGAAACTGAACGGGGCAGCTCTTAATTACCCAACTTATGATAAAGAGCTGTACGCATTGGTTCGGGCATTAGAGACGTGACAGCACTACCTATGGCCTAAGGAGTTCGTCATTCACACCGACCACGAGTCTTTGAAACACTTGAAAAGCCAACATAAGCTGAATAAGAGGCATGCTCGTTGGGTGGAATTCATAGAGACGTTTCCATATGTCATTCGCTACAAGCAAGGTAAGGACAACGTCGTTGCGGATGCGCTCTCTCGCAGGTACGCGTTAATCTCAACTCTTGATGCTAAACTGCTCGGTTTTGAACATATTAAGGAATTATATGCTGATGATCGTGACTTTAGTGTTGAGTATCAAGCTTGTGAGAAATTCGCTAATGGTAAGTACTTTAGGCATGAAGAATACTTGTTTCGGGATAATAAATTGTGTGTGCCTAATTGTTCCATAAGAGATTTGTTAGTGAGAGAATCCCATGGGGGAGGTTTAATAGGCCACTTTGGAGTTGCCAAGACCCTAGCTGTTTTACAAGAACATTTCTATTGGCCGCACATGAGACGAGATGTCAAGAGGCTTTGTGATAGATGTGTAACATGTAGGCAGGCTGAATCAAGAGTGCAGCCCCACGGGTTATAAACCCCTTTACCAATACCTAGTGAACCTTGGACTAATATCTCAATGGACTTTGTTTTAGGTTTGCCTAGGTCTAAATGGGGAAGGGATTCGGTGTTTGTGGTCGTGGATATATTTTTCAAGATGGCACATTTTATCCCATGCCACAAGACAGATGATGCCTCCAATGTTGCTGATTTGTTCTTTAGGGAAATAGTGAGACTTCATGATATGTCTAGGATAATTGTTTCTGATAGAGACGCCAAGTTCTTAAGCTACTTTTGGAAGACATTGTGGGCTAAGTTAGGGACTAAGTTGTTGTTTTCAACTACTTGTCACCCTCAAACCGATGGTCAAATAGAAGTTGTGAATAGGACATTATCTACCTTGTTGCGGGCTATCATTAAAAAGAACATCAAAACTTGGGAGGTATGTTTACCACATGTTGAGTTTGCTTATAATCGATCAGTACATTCTGCTACTCAATTTTCACCGTTTGAAATTGTTTATGATTTTAATTCTTTAACCCCTTTGGATTTAATGCCATTACCTTTAACTGCGCGTGTGAATTTAGATGGCAAACAAAAAGCTGAACTTGTTAAGCAGATACATGAGAAGGCATGACTCAACATCGAGCGAAGGACCAAACAATATGCCAAACAAGCCAACAAAGGGCGTCACCAAATCATCTTCGAACCCGACGATTGGGTATGGTTGCACTTCCGCAAAGAACGGTTTCCAGAACAAAGGAAGTCTAAGTTGTCCCCTAGAAGGGACGGTCCTTTTCAAATCCTTGAAAGGGTCAATGATAATGCGTATAAGTTAGACCTGCCAAGTGAGTATGGTGTAAGTGCTACTTTTAACGTTTCTGATCTAAATTCTTTTGATGCAGGCGACGATTTGAGGACAAATCCTTCTCAAGCAGAGGGGAATGATGAGAACGTCGTCACAAGCAAGAACACGTGGGATGAGACGTATTCAGATCCTATTCTAGTTCCCATTGGTCCGGTTACGAGGGCTCACGTGAAGAAATTCAAAGAGGCACTTATGGGGATGGTACGAGCAACTTGGTCTCAAGCTATTGCGTGGAGGCCCATTGAGGGAATTACAAGCGATGACCAACCCAACAAATGCGTGATTCAAGTACTAGAAGAGACCGAATAATCACGTTTACAAGATCACAAGCTGTCATTTTTTTTCCGTTTTGAGAACTTTCCCATTTTGACGCAACAGCAGGTGGCAAGACAACTGTTAGGGACTGATTTATTATTTAATTTCTTTTATTTTCGAATATTGTAAGGCTTTTCAGCTATTTAGGAAACTTACCTTATTTGTTTTATCTTTCTTGCTTCAGAATAGTTATTTCCCTTTTTGGCTCAGTGAATTCCCAAAATTCCTTGGGCAATTAAGGACTGAAATTCCTCAAAGGGAAACCACTATATGTACTGTACGGATTCTTGATGAAAGCAGATCAGTTTTTACAGAAAACTTTGAGTTTCAATTCTCTTTGGTTCTTAAACGAACTTTTTGAACTCATCGAAGAAATCCGTAGCGTTCATACGACTTATCAATCAGTCCTTCCATAACTGATTGTGGCGTCCTCGCATACCAAGGTTCGTGCTTCTTGTCAGGCATCGTGTCACGGTTCCATTCAAAGCCGTTTAGGATTTCGATCTTGGAGACCAACTTGGTTAGAGTCACGTCAGTTTATTGGCGTGGTTCGTATCAATTGGGAAGAAATATCTCCCTTTACTTAGCTTTATATACCGAAAAGAGATTACAATGCAAGGTCTATGACAAAAACTAAGCATCACACAGCCCTGAAATTAAAAAAAATAACTAAAAATTCATTTTGAAATGAGAGAGAAATAAAAGTGAGTATGTTTTTTATTTTAAAAAAAATAAAAAAGTGGATTTGAATTTGAAAATTAATAAACTTTTTTATATATACAATTGAATAGTATTAGGAACACCAAATCCAATCTTAATTTTTTGAGTATTAACTTACATATAATATTTTTATTTATAAATGTAATTAATTGATGTAACAATACTTTAAACATTTACTAATAAAACAATAATTCATATACCACATAAATTGATAATTAAAAGTTGGGATTAAATTCGGTGTTCCTAATATTTTGGTTTAAAATATTATGCTAAACACATCATTGGGATACATTAAGCCTATGTTTGGTGAATCATTTCAACTCAAATTCAACTCAAATTTTTCATCTCAATTTTTATCTTTTTCTGAAAAGTCAACAAAATTTAAAACTACTTTTTAAAAAATCAACTCAACTTAAACTTAAAAATTTCATTACATCTTAAACTCAACTCATTTACCAAACCGACCATTAAGGTTTCGTTTAACGTTAACTAAACTATATATTTTTATCTTAATTTTTATTTTTTTAATCAATAAAATTTATAATTAATTTTTAAAAAATTAATTAATTTTAATTTAAAAATTTTATGTTCAACACGAATCGAAAGCAATTCAAGTACTAAAAATTAAAACATGAAAGAACGAAATTCCTAGGAATTTAATAGACAGTTAATTACCCTCAAAGCAAGCGACAAAGATGGCTGAAATCAATGCTTCCAACTACTGAGTACTGACTCAGTCTTTTGTTTTTTTTTTTCGCCCTTTTTCTTTTAGAAAAGGTGTCTGGGCAGTTGTATCCCACTGACACTTCCTTTGTCTTACATTTTTTTTTTTTTTTTTTTTGTCGCAAAATTTGCTTGTACTTCCTTTATTTATTTATTTATTTATTTACAATTTATTGTCTCTTTAAGGGGAATAGTTTCCAAATAAAACAATAATAAAAATAAAATACATAAAACACAACCTTAAAAGATATAATTGGATCTACTAATAAATTTGAACAAAATGCTCATGAGAAATAAAAGTATACCAAACTAAAAAACGGACGCCAAAATGTCAACAATCGAACATATACATAGTTTTTTAACAAAATTCAGATAACCAATGAAAAAAATCCGATCTATTAAAATTGAGAAATTAATGGTACAAATTTTGGTAGAAAAGTAATAGTACTAATTAGACTATGCGAAACACCGCTAAGAAAGAAATCCAGTGGACCGAAAAAACAACCTAAGACTAGAAAATAAGAAAAATACACCACCAAATTGGGGTAAAAATCAGCATTATTATAAAGGTTTAATTGCTCAGTTGATCCTTAAACTATTATGCTTGTGATGTTTTGGTCCTCATTCTTTATTCATAGCTGAAATAGCCTTAAATTTGTTAAAAAGGGTACAAAAATGTCCTTTTTAACAGAATCCCAGTAAATGGATTGACTTAATTGATTGATTTAAAATATTACATTTGTAACGTTTTGATTTCCATTAGTTGAAATCTCAACTTTTATTCGTTTTACTAACTAACCTTAAGAAAATAAAAAAAAATTTAAAATAATCTTAAAAACAGAAAAAGAAAAACAAAATCTCTCTCACCTATTTGCCCATAAATCCCTTCTCAGCCAGCCCCATTCACACTCAATCAAGATTGTTGTAAGGTCAGCATCCCTCTAGGTCATCACGTCAAGATTTGAGAAAGGGAAATCGACATAGATATACACTTTCTATATTTATTTTAAGGTTTAGTTTTTATTTCTTTTTAAAAAAATTCTTAAGGTTGCCTTAGCAAATTCAATAAAATTTGAGGTTTTAGCTACAAAAAAAATGATGAGACCAAAATGTCGCAAACTTAACAGTTTAGCGATCAATTAAGCAATTAAGCCACATATTGTAGAACAGTTTAGCGAAAAAAAAAAAAAAAAAAAAACCTCGGATTTGAAGCTTACTGTTGTGGGAACTAAAGTTGGCAGTTCAAGGGGAAACTTTCATTTGACAACCTAAAATAGTATTCTTATTTGAGTTTTAAAATGGTTTTAGAATATTTGCTCACTGTTTCCTTACCCAGATGGCAAATGAGGTCAACATGAAGAATGGTGCATCAACTTTTCTGATTTTGTGCAAAAGAATGTTTATCTACAATTTATTAACACAAAAGTTGTTATTAGAACACTTCATTCTCTCAAAATTTCTACAATTTTCCTAAAACCATTAATAAAATAACGATAATGGGAGTGTATAAAAGCAATGAACTTTTGAAGTACCAAGTAACTTCCGTACTTACACAAAGGGACCTCTCCGTACAAAAAGGGGGGAAAAATCATAGTTCAAAGAAGTGCCTAAAAAAGTCGAATGGAAGGAAGCAGTCAATAAGAACAAAGAAAATATTGATTGCAGCATAATAATTATCGACTCAACCCTAGTCAGAGCAGCTTTGAAACACAGGAGCGAGGAGAGATAAAGACCCAACTAAAAGTAGGCAAGAGAAAGATACGCATTTCACATTCTGTGCAACATGTGCTAGTGTAGATCAACCCACTAAATATGCAAATAGCTGCATATCTGTATGCACTACGGTTCAGTGAACATCTTAACAAGCACATTTAACAGCTTATGGTTGATTAAAGCAAAAATAAAATAAAAATAAGATAAAAATTTAAAAAAAAAATTAAAGCTTATGCACGCCCGTATTGCTACTTAGAGAAGTAAATAAGTAAATATCTACAATCTCTTGCCTCAACAATCTTTATCTATCAAGCATAACTCAACAACATCATGTTAAGCCTTCTTGGCCACATACAGCAAAAAGCAACTGAGACCAGCTATTGAATAAATGTTTGCTTTTATAGTGTGCATAGATAAGATCTGCAAACCTGTACACATAATTGGCATTGAGACGAAGAGAAATCCGGTTTGAAATTGAAAGGATTCGACTCAATGGGTGCGAAATCCGGTCGCATGCGGTGAGCTTTAGGCAGTGGCGGAGGAAAGCAAGTGGTGCGGCGGCGGCGGCTTCAGGCGTGGGCGGAGGAATTCGAGAGGGGGGGCGACGGGATGGGTACGGTTGGAGTGGGCGTGACAATATTAGGGAAACTGACAGACTGACAGACTGAGGATGATGGGTGTGCACACAAATGGAGTGGGTGCGGCAAGATGAGTGAGAGACGAAAGTGAGAGAATGATCGGTGGGGGTACTGGAGTGGGCGAATAATTGGGGAAAGTGAGAGAGTGAAAATAAATTAGAATGAGATATAATATGAAAAATTTGGTACAAAATTACAGGCGGCAACTTTAAAATTTCAATGAAATATTGATATTATCTTTTGCCATCATAATTTGGTAGCCAGAAATAGTTATTTATAAAAATAGAATTAGTATTTTTTTAATTATTAATTAAGAGAGATAATATTATTTTGTTACTGATATTATAATTCAAGTTTTTTCGTTCATATAACTTAAGAATTAAATTAAAAAATTTATAAATAGTGCAATAGAAATCTCATAATACAAAATAAATTTTGGCAAGATTTTGCTATCAAATCAGGAATTTGATAGATAAAAAGCAACATTCAGCTATCAAACATGAATTTGATCACAAAATCTAACTTTCCACTACTAAATATTGGTAGTAAAAATGTGGAATCGGCTATCACAATCATATTTTGGTAGTTGAAAGTTATATTTTATTTTTAAAATATTCTTTATTGAAATATTATTTAAAATTTTTTTTATCCTTCCCAAACAAGATATTTTAGGATATATTTTAGAATAACATGCTTTTACATATGTAAGTTTCATAAAAAATATAACAACTGCTATAGATTTGATTATTCGAATTAATGTGTAGTTTATAAATACGAGATTAATAAGAGAGAAAGAAACGCATTTTCAATATTAACTTTAAAATTGAATCAATTGTAAATTGATTGATGTTAATATATGTATTAGTATTGTATTAAAAACTTTATATTGAGTTTATTCATGAAATTACCCATATAAAAAGGTGTAACATTACGATAAAGAAAAAAAATTTGGACAAGAATTTGCTACCAAATCAGGTATTTGGTAGCAAAACCTAGCTTTATGCTATCAATATTTGGTAGTAGAAACGTGCAATCCACTATCAAAATTGCAGTTTGGTCCCAAAAAATAATTGACAAGGGGTACTTTTTTTTTTTTGCGTGCATTTTACTTATCTGTAGGAACCAAAATTTTTTTTTTCCGCGTGCATTTTACGGGGACCAAATGAATTTGATTGCAAAAGGAGATTTACTGCTACCAAATTTTGGTCGCTAAAAATAATTTTCCGCTACCAAATATTTTCTTGGTCGTCAAATGTTTTCCGTGGGAACCAATTTTTTTTTCGCGCTCTACCATTGGCGACCAAGAAATTATTTGGTTTCAGAATGTCTCTTACGGTGACCAAAATTTGGTAGTTGAAGAATGTAACTTTCTGCTACCTAATTTTGGTCTCTGAAATGTCTCTTTGGCTACTAAATTTTTTTTTGTCACGGAAGGTCTAGTCGCTGAAAGTTCAAATTCTTATAGTTGATTTGTTTGACATACTAAATTTTAATTGTGAGTACTTAAAACTGAATATTTGAGTGAAGTTTGAAGTTTTCTTAAAAATTATGCAAATGTAGAAATTTTAAAAATTTAATACGGCAAATAAGGGAACAAATAGTAAATGTACTATCATAGAGAAAAAATAATAATGAGTCCTTAATTTTATAGGTTAAAATGGAATTTTACTAAAAATCCATAGGACAGATCCCCTCTCGTCCCCACCTCCCTCTCCACCTCTCGTTCCAAGATATAACAGATTCTTTCGATCAAACAAGAGCCAAAAATAATATATATATATATATATATATTCGTACAGTTTTTCATACTTTATTAAAAAATATCTTAGTTTAAAACTAAGATAACCAGAAAGCAAATACCTAAAATTAATGAGATTGAAATCACACAAAATAAAACAATTATAAAAATACAATACATAACATTTATTTTATCTCTTTGTATTCTCGTTATTTATTAACAACTATTTCAATGGACACGACAGGTGCTACTATTTATTTTAAAAGAAAACAAAGACAAATATCACGTTCATGAGTTCATGACTTGTGTATGAGACATCTTCATCCATATTTTGTGAGCCAAAAACTAAAATGAAAACCCAAAACAACCAATAAATTACTTTTGTAATAGGTTCATTTGGTATTTGAGTTGAATTTGAGATGAGATAAAATTTTTAAGTTTGAGTTAAATTGACTTTTTAAAAAATAGTTTTAACTTTTGTTGACTTTTCAGAAAAAAATAAAAATTGAGATGAAAAATTTGAGTTGAGTTTGCGTTAAACTCATTTACCAAACATAGGCGTAGACTTTAAATCCACATCCCAAATTCATAAAGGAATTTCGTGAGGATCAACACACCCATTCCCGTTTGGTAATTCCATTTCAAAACTTAGGGTTTGTTTGGCATCTAAGTTTTACTCAAACTAAACTGTACTTTTTCATTTTAATTTTTATCTTTTTCTGAAAAGTCAACAAAATTTATAATTAATTTTTAAAAAATTAATACTATTTAAACTTAAACTCAACTTATTCACCAAACACCCTCTTATATTATTCCCAAGCCTAATCAAACTCGCCAAAATCGCCTTGGCATTAGTATCATGCATGGCTCTAACTTAGGGTTTGTTTGGCATCTAAGTTTCACTTAACCTAAACTGTACTTTTTCATTTTAATTTTTATATTTTTCTGAAAAATCAACAAAATTTATAATTAATTTTTAAAAAATTAATATTATTTAAACTTAAACTCAACTTATTCACCAAACACCCTCTTATATTATTCCCAAGCCTAATCAAACTTGCCAAAATCGCCTTGGCATTAGTATCATGCATGGCTCTAACGTGCAAACTCCTACACGCCTCCTTGGCAGCATCAAAAACCTCCTTGTCAGTTGCCCATCTCCCCATCATGCAGTGCCGGAAATACTCAGAATCGGCTGCAGCAGCTCCCACGGTAGAGGAATATACTTCCCCAGTTCAACCTCATCACCACCGTCAATATCTCCAACTTGGCTCGGATCGGACCGTTGAACGTGATGACCATCTCGATCACCCGTCCAAACCCTGCAAAACTTCGCAGAAATCAATCTTTGAACTCTTGGGCATCTTGTTGATCTTCCAAAGTAAAGCTCCAAACCGACGCCGACGATCCGCGCCCGGCGCGTGGACCTCACCGTGCCGTGGGGCTCCAGCGTCGGGGACACGACGGCCAGATTGAGAGTGGTCGAGTTGCTCCTTGCTGGTAACGACGGCTCGGGAGGGACATGTCCGGGACGTTGATGGTGACTGGTTGGCAAGCGCGTGAGGTGGTCTCGTGCGCGTAGAGGGCAAGGAGTACGGCCTCGAAGCTAGCGAGGTCGCCGAAGGGTGGCGCGTAAGACGCGCCGGCGAGGAGGGGAATGTAGCGGAGGACTACGAGGTGGAGGCCGGGGTCGCCGGACTGGAAGGTGTCGTAGAGCCAGCGGCAGAGGTTGTCGTCGCCGGCTCCGGCGGAGGGGCAGCGGAGGAGGGTGGGTGGAGATCTCTGGGTCGTGAAGGAGGGAAAAGGAGGGGGTTGAGGAGGAGGAGGAGGAGGAGAGGGAGGGAGGGATTGAGGGGAGGATGGTGGAGAGCGATTGGATGGATTTTCGGACTTTGGTGAAAGAATCCGACTGCGAAAGATTAGTGGCGGTGGCATCGGATACCGTAAGTTCTGCGGTTGTGTGGTCGGACATTGGTTTTGGCAGGATTTTTTTTTTTTTTTTAAGAAGGTTACTACAGAAGGGGATTAAGCAAATTACAGATTAGGAAAAGGTTGATGATGATGATGATGATGGTGATGGATGTTATTATCGTAAAAGAGGAGGCTAATTAGGAGGGGAAATAGGATCTATTGTTTAATTTGCTTGGTCATTGAGGTGTTTCTTTCTTCTTTTGAAAGCCTAGCCGAAAAATGCCTGCTAATTCTTTCTATTCTTTCCGGTAATGTGACTGTGTGAAATGCACAAAAAAAAAAAAAAAAAAACAAAAAAAAACAAACAAACAAACCACCCTAAATAATAATGCTCATAGAGTATAGATTAGTTGATGCAACTATTGTGCTCAAACGTAACACTAGTCTACAACAGAAGCTCAATTCCAAACACTTAATTCAAGTTTTCCAAATTGTGCTTTAAATTGTCCAAGAACTCCAAGAACCTTTTGGAGTAATCAAACTTTGAGCAGCCAGCCAGTTCAAGATGCCTAAGAGATTTCAACGTGTAAATGTTGCTAGGCAGACTCTTCAAACTTTCACAACGTTTCAAATTCACATTTATTACATTCTCTGGAAGTGCTAATACCTTGTCAAGAGACGAGCAGCCCTTGAGATTCAGAGAAGTGAGCTTTTCAAGACCGCTGAAATACAACGGAACTTCTTGCAAACAAACACAGTATCTCAGAGTAACACTCTCAATGCTTGGTGCTTGAAAGAGATCTGGGACTTGAATCAGCTGCTCGGAATAACTGAGATCAATTGCTTTCAAGTTCTCAAAGCACTGCAAACAAGTAGGAATGTCCACGTTTACTTTATACTTCAAAACAAGGAACTAGGCTTGATAAAAGTTAATTAGTATACCTGGATTCCTTTCCAGAGCTGCTTGACGTTGCTATATTGCATTTTCAGTTCAACAAGATTCTTTCCACTGAATTCTTGGGGCAAAGATTCAAAGGGGTAACCATCCCAGTAAAGACATCTAAGAGCATCAGGGAGGAACCTAAGACCTTTAGGAAACTGTAACTTGCGCTTTAGAAAACGGTTACGAAACTTGAGTATTCTCAGGTTAACCATCTTGCTAAAGGCTTTGGGACTCAAGTCCAGTTCACTACCCGCGGACATATCTAAAAATATGCCTTCAATTGCTGCGGTCGCCTTGAAATCAAGAGGAACAGAAAATTAGCACAAAAGCTTTACTTGATTATAACATTACGAAGTGCATAGATTGTAATGCTAAATTATGCCCTTATGCTAGGCATAACAATAAAAAGTAATTTCAAGACTACTTTTCTATTATTTTTGTTAGAGTCTGAATAGATTTTCCTATACTTATAGTAGGGTATTATTCTGTTAGTATATCTTTCTAGATATTTTTCTTCTTTATATAGAAGCCTAAGTATTGATAATTGATTAACGTCACTGAATATTTATAATAAAACTCTCTCTC
The DNA here is from genome assembly GCA_025413025.1 of Ficus hispida. Lineage (NCBI taxonomy): Eukaryota > Viridiplantae > Streptophyta > Magnoliopsida > Rosales > Moraceae > Ficus > Ficus hispida. The sequence continues at coordinate 15,874,704 of CM046366.1, read as the reverse complement.
TCCCCCACTGATTTCTTTCCCACTGTCCTATGTCAAAAGGATATTCTCCTCTCTGTTCTTTTCTTCCTTTTTCTTTTGAAAATTCACACAATTTACACACAAAATTTAATGCATTCAGTACTTACTGTTTTGGTTCTAAAGACATGATAGATAGCTTGACTATCCCATAACCTACTGCGCCATCCAGGTTCTATTGCTGATTCTAGCCAATCAATCTCCTTACCCATTTTTTGTATGGAATCATGAACATACAGCTTGTTGCAATCTGTGACAGTTACAAGAGACCTTTCAATTAGAGAATTTATTCCTCGATCCGCAGAAACCCCCCTTCGATCAAGTATTCTTTTTGCAACATCTTTGTCATCACCTTGAAAGAAACATGCAATGTCAAGAAATATGCTCTTCATGTTTCCATCCAAGCCATCATACTTCGCTTTCAATTCTCGACCAGCAAAGTAGTATGGTTCCTCTCTTCCCCGGCCAATGCTTGAACCTTTTAACTGATAGGCAAAGCCACAAAGATGTGAACCCAAACTATCAATAGCTTGAGGAATATCCTTAGCACAATTTGCATTTACCAACTTGCTTAACAAGTTGAGATGGTCCTCATCGTTAGAGGTTTTTCCGAAAGCGTCTAGCTCAACAAAGAGCTGCAAAACTTCAGCAGGATTTAATCCTGGGACTTCGTATCTTGCATCTGCTTTCTTAAGTAATTCAACACGACTACTTGTTATAATTATTCTGCTTCCAGGGCCATACCAATCACGACGTCCAACAAGAATCTCTAATTGCTCTCTTTTGTCTACATCATCAAGAACAAGAAGCACCTTTATACGTTGCAACCTGTCTTTAACATGCTTTCGTAGAGACATGGTATCCATATGTCGATCTGGTTTTTCCTTCAACAATTTAGAAGAAAGATCTCGCAAAAGGTACTTTTCTTGATCCCTCGCCCAGTCTTTTTTGACATTTTTAAGAAAGCAACAAGTATCAAATTGATGTTTGAGTTGTGTGAATAGTGCAGTGGCAAGGGCTGTCTTGCCTAAACCGTCCATCCCCAAAACTCCTACCATGCGAACATTCGGTGAGCTAATGTCCAGCATCGACTCGACGATTTTGATACGTTCATGAATTCCAACTAAACCCTTGAAGTCAATAAGCTGCAATTCCTTTATAACATCTTGAACGACTTCATCAATTAATCGGGATTCGGGCCTTGCACATACAAAAGACAAATGACAACTGGCAACAAAAGGGTACTAAAAGAAAGACAAACAATATATATGTATATATATATATATATAAATATATATAAATTGTCAACACCTAGAGTGATCAATCTTGATTAAAAGTAACAAGATGGTAGTAATTACCTGATATGAGCTGAACTCCACCCAGGTAAATTGGCAAATGTGGTCAAAGCGGCTCTCCACTTATTCAGCTTGTTCTTATAATGTGATTTTCTTTTTCTTTCTTCTGCTTGAACCTTATCCTTATAATGCTCTTTAAATGTAAGTGCAGATATAAAATTCTCTAGTTGGTTTTGTACATGTGATGGATCCACCTGATAAAAAATTGGTACAACAAGCTGTCCATTCTTTTCTTTGCAATGAAGTATTTGCACAATTTCATCTAAGCACCATGACGAATCAGCATAATTCTCGGAGAAAATGATTAGAGAAATCTTCGACTCTTCAATTGCTTGTAGAGTTTCATGTGAAACTTCATCTCCTCTCTCAAAACTGTCGTCAATGTAGAATTCAAGTTTCCTTCGGTGCAAAGCACCGTAAAGATGGCTTGTGAAACTATCACCGGTGTCGTCACAACTAAAACTTAGAAACACGTCAAACTTCCTCGGAGAGAGAGTAGCAAAAGCAGCAGAAGAAGCAGCCATGTTCAATTATAGCCAAAAAATTCACGAAATCAATCCCAATAAACACATTCGTAACCTTGTGTACTAATTACAAAACCTGGGAATTCCTTGCTTTGTGCTCATCCTCTTCGTTTAATTTGTGCCTTTCAAGAAGAACAAAGAAGTCAACATTCTCATAAAGTTGGTTAAAACATGAATAGAAGAGGATTTATATTCAGCTCTACATTGGGGCAGTTCTGCATAACTCTGTCCTAATTGGCAGAGCTCCATGTCTTTTAAAAAGAGCAGCAATATCAAGTTAAGCCCCTATATGCTAAAGTAAACAAACAAACAAAAAGAACTACAAATAACCCTTCACTCGTTGGGTTAGGTCCTCTTCGTTCTTTTAGTGGATCCCAAAACTTTCAAAGTGACGTATGATATGGATGACACTAGTATTTCCTATTTTGCAGGGAGGGGAGGGGAGGGGAGGGGGGAGCCTCTTTACTCTGCACGCTCATGGTAAGAGGAGATTCTTTAATTGAATATATCATTGTATTCCCATAATATATATACATATATATATATATATATATATTCTAAAAAAATTGAAGCAATCGTAAAACTTAGAAAGAAATAAAGGGAGTTCCAATATCCCTCAAAGAGAGCATCATCACCTTTACTATTCTATCTTTCAAGTAGCTTTCTCTTTCTCATATCTCTAATTTGATTTGATTTAATACCTTTTTGTCAAAGATCATTCACATGATACAACATGATATTTCAAAAAATGAAATCAACTACCTCGAAGAAGAATTGTGCAACAATCGAGAATTTGAATCCAGTAGGGACACAAGTAAATAAAATTATTTACTCTCTCAAACAAAATATTAAGTAACCATTTTCATGCTTTCAAATTGCTGCATGATAATGCCATCATCACTCTCTAAATTTTCTTTGTCATTCCTTATACACAAGAAAATCTTCATTCATTCAGGAAAAGAAACCTCTCCCTCTAGCGTTAGTTTGCAAATTCCAAAAATAAAGAAAAGGAATAAAGAAGGAAGGGAGACAATAAAAAGAAAAAGGGGTGACTTCAATCCAAAACTTAGAAAAAAGAATTAAAAAAAGGTATAGAGGCAGAGATAATCATGCGTATGAGCTCCAATACAAAAATAAAAAATAAAAAATAAAAAATTGTCATGCCGGTACTCAGGAAGGGAGAATTTATGCTGTGTTGGGTATCTTCTAATGCAGGCACTAGCCACATCATATGTGCTCAAGTAATGAACTAAAAGATTAAAAATCGTATTCATTAAGAATTTCATGAAAAGAAAAGGACTTTTTAAGAAGGAATTGATGGAGAACAGTTTAGGGTTCATAAAAGTGAAATTAAGGTCAATCAAATATTTGGGGGTTTTTATAAATGTAAATGACTAGAAGAACTTGACAACTCTAAATGTGTAGCGTCCCAAATGCTACCTAACAATAACGTTAAAAAATTAACATAGGTAAGATGATGAGGTAGCAGTTTCTTAATGCTAATGTTATGTTGAGTTATTTTTCACAGGTGATGCGACGAGGACTCGATGTGCTAGAACAAAATTCATGCCAAATTGATGAATTTTTTATGATGATTTGATAATTTTGTGTGATAGTCTAATTAAAGAATATTTTAAATATAAGTATATTACGTAATATATATCTATATGTGTAGTATGATTTGTATAGTTATATACATATATATATATATATATATATGTATCATTTATAAATGGCAATTGGAAAAAGGATGGTAAAAAAAAAAAGAAAAGGAAAGTATGTTATTCGAAAAAGACCCATTTTACATGACGTAAATTTCCAACTCAATTATGAACCTTTAAATATCAAAAAATTATTTCTATAATTTAGACTTATAGAGCTTCTCATAAGCTTTCCAACACCTACTCATTTGTGCAAATCCGATATCGTAGTAAGAAGTTATGACCAGTATACTATCCGGATATCTATCTGTCACCAACCAGTAGGAGCGAAAATTCTAGAAGTTGACCTAGGTTTTTCCTTTGCCTCCCACACGTTTTCACACCCTAATGACAGCCTTTCCCTACCTATTAAGAGCAATTAAACCACAAAATTGAATCCCAATTAATTCCAAAATTGATTTGGGATTAAATTACCTATAACTTATTTTATAATATTCAAAATTTTCCCTTTTTACATGCTCTCTCTCTCTCTCTCTCTCTCTCACTTCCCTAGTCTCCCTCTCCAACATTTCTCTTTCTCTCGCTCTCTCTACCCTTATCACACGCACAAAAAAAAAAAATTTAATCCACCAAACCTTTAAATTCATCCAAGCCAAAATCAAGGATTTCAAGGTCTGTTTGTTTCATTGTTTGATGATTTTTATTATTACTCTTTTCAGTTTGAGATCCTTTCCGGGGGGGGTTGAGTGATTTTTTTGATGATTTTATCTTGTGAGTTTGAGGAAATGATAAGAAATATTTATGGTATGATGATCGAAGGAATGACTATGTGGTTGATTTTGTAAACAAGACGATTTTAGGGTTTTTGAGTTCTTAATTCATGATTTTGTTGGTATGGTGATTTATTAATTTTATATATTAGAAACATATCTTAGGGCTGTTTTGTGTGTATATGTATGTGTGATTCATATATGTTATGGTTATAATTTTTATACTTTTAATGAATTTTCGGATTTGACCACTGTTATTGAAAATTTCCATATTTTATGATAAGTTTTTCAAACTATTTTTGTGGATACAAACGGACTCCATTTTTAATAAATTTGGTATTTTGGAAATTCTTGGATGTCCACTTTCATTTGAAATCTGTTTCATTTCGTTTGAAGATATATGTGAATTTTTATGATTTTTCAAAAAGACAGAGGTCCAGATGTCAGATTCTGTAAAATTTTAGCAATCAGTTTTCAAAACTTTTTTTGAGGATCTACGATCTCCGTATTTAACAAGTTTCATATTGTTTAAAAACTCTAAATGTCTATTTTTATTTGAAATCAGTTTTAGATCGTTTGGAGATATGTGTGAATTTTTATGATTTTTCAAACGGGTAGAGTTCCGGCTGCCAATTTCTATAAAATTTTGGCAATCAGATTCAAAACTATTTTTGAGGGTCCAAATGGTCTCCATTTTTAACGAATTAGGTTCCATTAGAAAGATCTGGATGTTTACGTTCATTTACAATTGGTTTCAGATCATTTGGAGCCCTGTAAGAATTTTTATGAATTTTTTAAAGGACATAGGTCTGACTGGCAGTTTCTGTAAAGTTTTGTAATTTTGTAAAATTATTCGATTTTTGTATTTTGATCTTATTGAATGATGAAATAGGCCTTTTAGGTACTGTTATGATACGATGGATGTGTTTGATAAATTATTATGATCTTTTGTTGATTTTAATATATTTATTATTTATAGCATGAACGGTTCTAAAGGCAAGCACCCGAGACTTTAATTGTGCATCACCATTGAAAAATTTAAAAAAGGTTAAGTAAGACATTTATGTAAGTACACTTTCACCTGCAACATGAATTAAAGATTTGAGAAGTATATGTTTAATGTTGATGATGATGTTATGATGTTCTTAAATAATACTTCTCTTATGATGACATTTTGATGAAAAGTATATATATATATATATATATATATATATATTATATGTATATGTATTTTTATATTTTTAAAATGGCGTTGTACACCCTTGATAATGATGATGATGATGATGTCGTTGTCTAGTGAGCCAACTTTATGTCACCATTGGTTTGGGATTTGCTACTCCACTTCTTCTATGACTAGCGCGCTATGTCAAGATATTTATTTCAAGCTTACTATTTTTCACAAGTTTATAAGAGATAAATGATTAAATAAGAAATCAACTATAACGGTTTGTGAGGGTTCGATATAGATATGGTTTCAGAGAGGTTTTCTATTTCCTACCATGCATTACCACGTATCCACTTCAAACTTTTTCAAGTAAGTAATTAACTAATTTCCTTAGATAGAAATGTAAGAGTTGTGTGGTATGTTCTATTTATGGAGTTTGAATCCTGACTCGATATCTAAAAAAAAATAGAAAGTCTCTTATTGACAATATTTGCTACTAACAGATGACTAAGATAAGATGGTACGCGGACAAGAACATGTAGTTCGAGGACATGGTAACTGCCGGGTGCAAGCCGAAGATGAGATTGCTCCAGAACCTAATTTGGCAGAAGTTATGGCGCAGTTGCTTCAAGACCAATGAAAGGATCGTGGGTCAGTTGAAAATGAAGCGGTAGCAGAGCCTAATTAGCTGAAATGGTGGTTCAACTTCAAAGGCAAGCTCAAGAACAACAGATCCTCATTAACAATTTGCAAGCTAATGCCAATAGAGTGGAAGTCCCCATTGATCCACCGGTTGCACAACAAGTGCCAAATAGAGGTGTTCAGGCAGCAACAAATCATGAGCCTCTGTATCTGCGGATCAAGAGGATGAAGCCTAAGGAATTCAATAGTTCAACTGACCCTTTAGTAGCTCAAGGATAGTTGAATTCTATTGAGTTAGTACTTAATTTCATGGGCCTAACTAAGAATGAGAAAGTGAAGTGTAGTTCCTACTGTTTGATAGATGATGCTAAAACCTGGTGGGAAGGAATAGAGCTGAGCAGGGATATGAGTCAGATGACATGGGAAGACTTTATCCAAGAATTTAACGAGCAGTATTTCAACATGTCAGTGACCAAGGAACATTATGATGAGTTTAATAACTTCCGTCAAGGAAATCTATTGGTGACAGAAGCTATCAAGCGGTTCAACCAACTAGCACACCTTTGTCCCTACATGGTGACAAATGAAGAAGAACGGCTGAGAAGAATGATCAGGATGCTGACACTCGAGATTGCAGTGATTGTTGATAGCGGTACTGCCCCACCGACCACCACAGTTGAATGTGTCAAGTGTGCCCTTTGTGCTGAGTATTACATGAATAAGAAAAAGGAAAGCTAGCCTCGTCAAAGCAAAGTCCCTAAGAACAATAATAACGACCAGAACCATGGAAACTTCGGAAATCAAGGCAGGTCTCAAGGAGCTCAATGGAACAATAACAAGAAGAAGGGAAACTTTTCCAATCAGAGGAACCATAACAACCGTCAAGGAGGAGGTCAACTAGCTAAGCAAGCTAAGAACGTTCCACCTTATTCTAAGTATGGAAAGCTACATTTTGGGGAGTGCCGTATGGGCACAAATCTATGTTATGGTTGCGATCGCGAGGATAACATGTCCAAGGATTGTCCGAACAAGATGTACCATCCCTTTCAGCAAAGACATCAGAGAAACCCACCGGTTCAGCTCCACAATATGCAGGCAGATCTTGATGGGCCTTATATTTCTCAGGGACGACTTGAGGCTCCTCCACTTATCACCAATGCTAGAATCTTTACTATGACCAAAGAATAAGCTACTGATGAAACTTCTACTGTTGTCACAGGTCAGATACTTGTTAATAATCAGCATGTTAACGTTCTTTTCGACACGGGAGCCACACACTCCTTTGTGTCTTCTACTTTTGTTAAAAGACTAGGAAGAAATCAGGATAACTTGAGTCAGGGATTCACTACGACACTACCCTCTGGGGAAGTGATGATGTCCACTCATTGGCTACAAGCAGTGCCGATGAGAATTGTTGATAGGGAGCTCTACAGTAATCTGATAGTGCTTGAGATGTTTGACTATAATCTAATTTTAGTTATGGATTTCTAGAGAAAGTATAATGCATCTATTGAATGCCAAAGACGTAAGGTTGTGTTTGATCCCGAACGAGATGATCGGTTTGAATTCATTGGTGATGCGAAGAAAAAGATGAAGTTGTTCCGGTCAGCAATGATGGCTCGAAAGATGCTAGCCAATGGCTGTAACGATTTCTTAGCCAACATCGTGGATAAGAAGAAATAAGATAAATTGAAACTTGAAGATGTACCTATCATACATGATTTTAGTAATGTGTTTCCAGAGGACTGGTTGGGTTCATCGCCAGATAGAGAAATCGAGTTTGAGATTGAGTTAGCACCGGGCATTGGGCCAATCTCCAAGGCATCTTATCATATGGCACCTACTGAATTGAAAAAATTATATGAGCAACTTCAAAAGCTATTGAACAAGGGATTCATTCGCCCTAGTCATTCACCATGTAGAGCTCCAGTTTTATTTGTGGAGAAGAAGGATGGGATAATGAGACTCGGCATTGACTATAGAGAGCTAAACAAGGTGACCATAAGGAACAAGTACCATTGTCGAATTGATGATTTGTTCGACCAACTGCAAGGTGCGATTGTGTTTTCAAAGATTGATTTACGATATGGATACCACCAACTGAAGATTAAGGAAGGAGATGTCCCCAAGTCAGCCTTCAAAACTCGATACGGCCATTATGAATTTGTGGTCATGTCATTTGGGTTGACCAATGCCCCTGTTTCTTTCATGGACCTAATGAATAGAATGTTCAAGGAGTTTTTGGATAAGTTTGTGATAGTGTTTATCGACGACATTTTCATTTATTCGAAGACTCGAGACAAACATGAGAAGCATATAAGGACAGTTTTATAGAAATTGAAACATCACCAGTTGTATGCCAAATTCTCTAAGTGCGAGTCTTGGTTGGATCATGTGGCATTCCTTGGTCATGTGATTTCTAAAGATGGTGTTATGCTGGATCCTGCGAAGATTGGGGCCGTTAGTAATTGGAAGAGACTAACCAATGCAAGTGAGATCAGAAGTTTCCTTGGTTTAGTGGGATATTACAAGAAATTTGTGGCTGATTTTTCGAAATTTACTATGCCGCTTATGACACTTACCCGAAAAGAAAAGAAGTTCGAATTGACAGAGGACTGCAAAAAGAGCTTTCAAGAATTGAAATGATGACTCACAAGTGCCCCAATCTTGACGATTCCAGATGGGGATAAAGGGTTTGTAATTTACAGTGATGCTTCCAGCATGGGACTTGGTCCAGTCTTGACGTAAAATGAGAAGGTAATTGCCTATGCTTCAAGGTAATTGAATGACTATGAGAAAAACTATCCCACCTATGACTTAGAGTTGGCTGTCGTTATTTTTACATTGAAAATATGGAGGCATTATTTGTATGGAGTCCGATGCCAAATATATACTGATCACCAAAGTTTGAAGTACTTATTCATGCAGAAGGATTTAAATATGAGGCAAAGGAGATGGCTTGAGCTAGTAAAGGATTACAATTGTGAAATCTTCTACCAACCGAGGAAAGTAAATAGGGTAGCTGGTGCTTTAAGTTAGAAGGCCCCTACCACATTAATGTCCTTGAATGTGATATTCAAACCTCTTCAAAAGGAGATTTTTCATTTTGGGTTAGAATTGATAGTTGGACGACTTTCTGCAATGACCTTGTCTCCATCTATTTTAGATAACATTTGAAGCAAGCAAGACTTTGATCCAAACCTTATGAGAATTAAAAAGGAAATGCTCGAAGGGAAGTGTGAAGGATTTAGTGTGTCTAATGATGGAGTGTTGAAGCTTAAGGGACGGTTTTGTGTTCCTAAGAACAAGGAGCTAAGGACAAAGATTCTTGAAAAGGCGCGTAACATCCCGTATACGCTTCATCCTGGTGCAACCAAAATGTAAATGGAACTTAATAGTAGTTTCTGGTGGTTCAGAATGAAAAAGGATATAGTGCACTATGTGAAGCATTATGTGACTTGCCAACAAGTTAAGGCTGAGTGCCAAAATCCAAGAGGGGTGCTCCAGTCGATTCAAATTCTAGAATGGAAATGGGAAGACATTGCGATGGATTTTATTACTGGAGTGCCAAAGACTACGAATGGATATGATGTTATATGGGTGGTCATTGACAGATTAACCAAGTCAATACATTTTCTTCTTTTGCGAATGACGTCCTCTATGGAATAGTTGGCAGAATTAAATGTGAAAGAGGTTGTGAGGCTTCATGGTGTTCCCAGATCTATTATTTCGAATCGAGATAGCAGGTTCACCTCCCATTTTTAGAAAAGCATTCAGGCTGCTATGGGCACAAAATTGAAATTTAGCACGGCTTTTCATTCGTAAACAGACGGTCAGATGGAGAAGGCCAATCAAACACTTGAGGATATGCTCCGAGCTTTTACCTTGGACTTCAATGGGAGTTGGTGTAAGTTTTTGTTGTTGGCTGAGTTCACTTATAACAATAGTTATCAAGCAACGATTAGGATGACTCCTTATGAGGCACTTTACGGAAGACGTTGTAGGTCCCTAATTTATTGGCATGAGGCCGAGGAAAAAAAGCTAGTGGAGTTAGAACTTAAGGAGAAAACTTACTTCTTCAATAAGATGATCGAAGCATTGAAAATGATTCAGCAACGGATTGCCATAGCTCAAAGTAGGTAGAAAAGCTATGCGGATGTACGTCAGAGGCCCTTAGAGTTTGATGTTAGAGATTTGGTGTTTATTAAGGTCGGCCCGATGAAGGGTGTGATGCGATTTGAGAAGAAAGGCAAGCTTAGTCTCAGGTATGTGGGACCATATATGGTGATTGAGCATATCGATAGTGTGGCATACAAGTTAGATTTGCCTTAGGAGTTGACATCTATCCACAATGTATTTCATGTCTCAATGTTAAAGAAGTATGTACCAGATCCATCTCACATCATCCCACCGCAATCGACTCAGATTCAAAAGAATACGAGTTACAAAGAGATACCAATTGAGATTCTTGATCGAAAGATGAAGACCTTGAGGAACAAAGAGATTCCCTTAGTAAAAGTTCTTTGGCGTAATCATAAGATAGAGGAAGCTACATGGGAGCGAGAAGACGCTATGAAAACAAATTATTCGGAATTATTCTAAGTTTTGAGGATGAAACTTTTATAAGGTAAGAGGGATTGTAACGCCCCAAATGCTACCTAATAATAATGTTAGAAAATTAACATTAGAATTAATATAGGTAAGATGATGAGGTAGCAATTTCTTAATGCTAATGTTATGTTGAGTTATTTTTCACAGGTGATGCGACGAGGACTCGATGTGCTAAAACAAAGTTTATACCAAATTGATGAATTTTTTTATGATGATTTGATAATTTTATATGATAGTTTAATTAACGAATATTTTAAATATAAGTATGTTACGTAATATATATCTATATGTGTAGTATGATGTGTATAGTTATATGCATATATATAGATCATCTATAAATGGAAATTGGTAAAAGGAAGGGAAAAAAAAAAAGGAAATTATGTTATACGAAAAAGACCTATTTTACATGACGAAAATTTCCAACTCAATTATGAACCTTTAATTGTCAAAAATTATTTCTATTGTTCAAAATATAGATATTTTCATAAGCTTTCCAACACCTACTAATTTGTGCAAATCCGATATCGGAGTAAGAAGTTATGACCAGTATACTATCCAGATAACTATCTGTCACCAACCAATTTACAATGTGTGATTGTAGGTGTGAAAATTCTAGAAGTTGACCTAGGTTTTTCCTTTTCCCCCCACACGTTTTCACACCCTAATGACAGCCTTTCCCCACCTATTAAGAAACAATTAAACCACAAAATTGAATCCCAATTAATTCCAAAATTAATTTGGGATTAAATTACTCATAATTTATTTCATAGTATTCGAAATTTTCCCTTTTTACATGCTCTCTCTCTCTCTCTCTCTCTCTCTCACTTCCCTAGTCTCCCTCTCCAACGTTTCTCTTTCTCTTGCTCTCTCTACCCTTCTCACACGCACAAAAAGAAAAAAAAAATCCACCAAATCTCCAAATTCATCCAAGCCAAAATCAAGGATTTCAAGGTATGTTTGTTTCATTGTTTGATGATTTTTATCCTTGCTCTTTTCGGTTTGAGATCCTTCGGGGAGGGGTTGAGTGATTTTCTTGATGAGTTTAATATTGTGAGTTTGAGGAGATAATAAGAAATATTTATAGAATGATGATCGAAGGAATGGCTATGTGGCTGATTTTGTAAACAAGATGATTTTATGGTTTTTGATTTCTTAATTCATGATTTTGTTGGTATAGTGATTTAATAATTTTATATGTTAGAAACATATTTAGGGATGTTTTATGTGTGTGTGTGTGAGTCATGTATGTTATGGTGATAATTTTTTATATTTTTAATGAATTTTCGGATTTGACCACTGTTATTGGAAATTTCTAGATTTTATAATAAGTCTTCCAAACTGTTTTTGTGGATGCAATGGGAATCCATTTTTAACAATTTTGGTATTTTCCTAGATGTCTACTTTCATTTGAAATCTATTTCATATCGTTTTGAGATATATGTGAATTTTTATGATTTTTCAAAGAGGTAGAGGTCCGGTTACCAGATTCTGTAAAATTTTAGCTATCATTATTTAAAACTATTTTTGAGGATCCAAACAATCTCATTTTTTAACGAGTTTGATATTGTTAAAAAACCATAGATGTCTATTTTTATTTGAAATCAGTTTTAGATCGTTTGGAGACATATGTGAATTTTATGATTTTTCAAATTGGTAGAGGTCCAGCTGTGAGTTTCTATAAAATTTTAATAATCAGATTCAAAACTATTTTTGAGGGTCCAAATGGTCTCCGTTTTTAACGAATTAGGTACCATTAGAAAGATATGGATGCCTACATTCATATAAAATTGGTTTCAGATCATTTGGAACCATGTAAGAATTTTTATGAATTTTTAAAGGGACAGAGGTCTGACTGGCAGTTTCTGTAAAGTTTTGTAATTTTATGAAATTGTTCGATTTTTGTATTTTGATCTTATTGAATGATGAAATAGGCCTTTTAGGTACTGTTATGATACGATGGATGTGTTTGATAAATTATTATGATCTTTTGTTGATTTTATTATATTTATTATTTATGGCATGAACGGTTCTAAAGGCGAGCACCCGAGACCTAAATCGCGCATCACCATCGAAAAATTTAAAAATATTAACTAAGGTATTTATGTAAGTACACTCTCACCTGTAACATGAATTAAAGATTTGAGCAGTATATCTTTAATGTTGATGATGATGTTATGATGTTCTTAAATAATACTTCTCTTATGATGACGTTTTGATGAAAAATATATATTTTTGATGTATATGTATTTTTATATTTTAAAATAGTGTTATACACCCTTGATGATGATAATGATGATATTGTCCGGTGAGGGGACTTTATGTCACCATTGGTTTGTGATTTGCTACCCCACTTCTTCCGTGACTACCACTATGATGGTACAATGCTGTGCTCAATATATGATGGTTTTAAACGTTAAAAAGTTTTTAAATGATGTTTATATTTATGATGATAAAAGAAAATTTTTTATTTACGTTTGTTAGATTTAAGTGTCTTGTTAAGCTTTTTCTTATATAAGTTAATACATGTTGTTGATAAAGGAAATAGTAAGATATAGTATTGGAGAAGCTTAGAGCGGAAGAGAGACGACGTGTAATAGGAAAACGGGAGGAACGATTATGGGATGGACGTTTTTAATTTCAAATAAAGTTTTTGGAATTTAATTTATTATTATTTAATAGGATGATTAATATGAACTTAAATTTTATTTCATGAAATGGGTTTTTTTTTTTTTTAATTATTCTAATTATGAAGATTATTTGATATAGTTTAAAAAAAAATTATAGAATTTTCTAAAATTATCTAAATAAAATTTTTGTTATGTCAAGATTTTTATTTTAAATTTAATATTTTTTTCGTAATTTTATAAAAAATAATTGATTAAATAAGAAGTCAACAGTAATATTACCTATAAGTACTTGACATCAACATGCAAAATCCCAATCAGATCCCAGACGCACCTACTCTAATCCAAAACTTTGGATAAAACTAATATATCTTTTAAATCTCAAAATGACTAACTCTGGAACTTCTAGAAGCATAATTGTTTCATTTTCAAATCTGGAATCCTAGGTCAAGAAAAGAGTTTTAATCAAATCATAATGCTAGAAGAGAAATCTCATAAATTTCAAAGGGAAAACTCCAAATTTATGAGGAAAAAAAAAAAAAAAGAAATCTCTAAACTTCAACAAAGTAAAACCCAACCTCTAGACTTGGAGATTCAACTTAATACTAACACTCATGAAAGTTTGCACGTAAATATCAGTCACAAACTCATACACATCATAAGAGAAACAAGATTTCAGAAGAGATGAAGAAAGGAAGGAAATCCCCTACCTCAGTCCGTGCATCATACCAAATTCTCAGAATCCCTAGATTTCTCTGTGTTGGGGCTTGGCTGAGAGAGTAAAGGGCGTGAGAGAGAAGCGTGTGAGGGAGAGTAACCTCAAAACTAAAAAACCCAAAAAAAGAAAAAAAGAAAAAAAAGGTGTGGGACTTCTAATTTGTATTTCTGAATATAGACATTTGGTCCAACGGTATGGATGATCATGTGGATGGTGTGGAATTGTCAGGTAGCCTTGCACATTTATTATTATTATTATTATTATTATTTTATATATAAGCTTCACTATTGACTTTTTCCAGTCTTGGAAGCTGCTAGGAAGTCACAGGAACAATTCGTTGCAACTTCATTCATTGTGGTCTCGTACATATTGTTTATTCTCTTCTCTTGGTGACTTTCTTCTTACTGAATAGTTTTCTTAGTAATTAATTTAATATGCCCAACAAAAAAAATCTGTACATAACCAGGTGCTACCACACTCTCCGACTTTGTCTGAGAATCAAAAAGTCATTTTCCGAACACAAAAAGGCAAGTGGCGAAAGATGTTGCTTTGCTTGTTAATGGTACGTACGTTTGATACGTTTTTTGTTTTGTTTTTGTTTTTTTTCCCCCCCTATACATTCTTTGAAAAAAACTGAAGAAAGAAAGAAAAATCTTCTGCTGATTTATGGATTTTTTAGGGTTTTCTCTTTGTGGTCTTGCGTCTGATTTGTATCTTGGTAGTTAATGTTATATTCTTTTTTTGGTATCTTCAGTCAGCTCTTTTATTTCATTCGTTCATTTCTTTCTTTCTTTTTTTTTTTTTTGGTCAATAGTGAAAAGATCTATTATTTGACTGATTTATCACTCGTAATTGAAGCTTCGAATGGGGATTGGGTTGGCTAGATCTGATTTGGTGGGGTCCTTTTTTTTTTACTACGTGAGATGGGATCAGGGGAAAAATGAGTTGTTACACTAGAAAACTAAAACCATTGTTGGCTGTTCGTTTCAGCAAGAGACCATCTGAGTGGTGTATTAATCTGATACACATGACATTGAACTAAAAATGGCAGCCGCTATGAGAAGAGAAAAACGCAGAGAAAAAACAGAGGAGAGAGAAAAAGCAACCCCATTTCATTATCATATTTTCTAGATACAAAAAGAACGACTAGTTAACCTAGGAATAGTTTTTCTTTTCCTGAAGGGGGGGGGGGGGGGGGGGAACCCTATAAATTTCGTTCTCTTTTAAGATAACGTTGATTACTTGCATGAATTTTCATTTTTGAGGTTTATATCATTAAAAATGCTCTAGGCGCCTTTAGGACAGAGTTGACTCCTTTTCTACCCTTGTAAGGTATAATTTGAAAGAGGTAGATAAGCGCAAAGTTTGAGGTTATATGGCTTGTGGCCATCGTTACGCTTTCGGCATTTCAAATCTTAGCATCAGCATATGGAGTTTCTTGTTATTAAATTCACAAAGGCTGAGAGGAAGTGTTGTTGGCATTAATTTTGTCGATTTTCTGACCAAAGCATGGCTGCTTCTTCTTCTTATACCATAAGTCCAAAGAAGTATGACGTCTTTTTAAGTTTTAGAGGCCAAGGCACCCGTGATAATATCACAAGCCATCTTCATGCCGCTTTAGAGAGAGCCAAACTCGAAACCTACATTGATAACAGACTTGAAAGAGGAGAAGGAATATCACCAGAACTTCGAAAAGCTATCGAACATTCAAAACTTTCTGTCATAGTTTTCTCAAAAGGCTATGCCAATTCATCGTGGTGCTTAAACGAGCTCGTACATATACTTCAATGCAAAGAAAAGTATAGACAGTTTGTTGTGCCAATTTTTTATCATGTGGATCCATCACATGTACGAAAACAAGAAGGAAGCTTCGAAACTGCTCTTTCTACGCTTGAAGAACGTTATGAGGACAAGAAGATGAATGAATGGAGGGCCGCTTTGACTGCATCAGCTAATATAGCTAGGTGGGATCACATACCATCAGGTAATTACTTCTATGTAATATATATATATATATGTTTTTCAATTTATTTTGCTCTGTTAATTATGATGATCTGTTAATTATCATGATTTGATCATCATTCCCCTTATTATCCACCAGCTATATTCTCCGTAGTTCATTCTTTATAACAACTGTCTCTTTCTTTTGAATATTATGCAAGGCCTGAATCCGAGTTAATTGAGGCAGTAGTTCAGGATATTATAAAGAAATTGAAGCGTAGATCATCCAGTGATGACTTAAAGGGCATAGTTGGAATTAATGAACGTCTCAGACCAATTGAGAAATTGTTACACATTAGTTCACCAAAAGTTCGCATTGTTGGTATCTGGGGAATGGGTGGTATAGGTAAAACCACCCTTGCTCATGCCATATACAACCGGCTTTCATATCGATTTGAAGCTTGTTACTTTTTTGAAAATGTCAAAGAAGTATGGGAGACAGGTCGATCACAAAAACATTTACGAAACAAGCTCTTTTATGAGTTGTTGGGAGAAGCACATTTACATATGGACACTATGTATCTACGTATGTCAGATTTTGATCGAGAGAGGTTGCAGAGGAAAAAGGTGCTTATCGTTCTTGATGATGTAGATGAGGAAGAACAATTAGAGAATCTAGCTGGAGATCGTGATTGGTATGGCTTTGGAAGCAGAATCATTGTAACAAGTAGAAATGCCCACGTACTCCAAAAAGGGGATGGCTACTGTGAAGTTGGAAAATTAGATTTTCAGGAAGCTCTTCATCTGTTTCGGTTAAATGCTTTTGAAAAAAACTCTTTCACCACCAAAGATTATGATGAGTTATCTACTATGCTGGCAGAGTATGCTAAAGGCGTGCCATTAGCTCTCAAGGTTTTGGGTTCCTCCCTTTTTAAGAAGCCGAAAAATGTATGGGAAAGTACACTGGATAAACTAAAAAAATACCCCCATAGCAAAATTCAATCTGCCCTAAGAATCAGCTTTGATGGATTAGATGAAGAGGAGAAGAAGATATTTCTAGATATCGCGTGTTTCTTTAAAGGGGAAGATAAAGATTTTGCAAAACGAATACTAGATGGCTGTGGGTATTCTACTGATAAAGGAATAGATGATCTCATTGATAGGTCTCTTGTGACTATCGTAGATTCAAACAAGTTGTGGATGCATGATTTGATTGAAGAAATGGGCAGAGAAATTGTTCACCTAGAATCCACAGATCCAGGACAACGTAGTAGGCTGTGGAATCATGAAGATGTCTACAAGATCTTCCGAAACAAATCAGTAAGTTCTAAATGACTTCTTGAATGAAGTATACTATTTTTTTTTTTTTTAATTTTTTGTTCTTTTGAATAATGTGTCTGTGTACTTCTTTTGAACAAGAATGTCCTACTTACTATACTTCGCTCTTGATTGAAGGAAACTGCGGCAATTGAAGGCATATTTCTAGATATGTCAAGAATTCTGGTGGTAGACTTGCATCCCACAGTCTTCTTTAAGATGCATGAACTAAGAATACTCAAGCTTCGTAACTATTTCTCAACATGCCGGCTACACTTTTCTCAAGGTGATCTTGAGCTACCTGATGCTCTTAGATTTCTTTACTGGGACGAATACCCTTTCAGGTTCTTGCCACCAAGTTTTTGCGGAGAGAATCTAGTGGAACTTAAATTGCAATATAGTAAGCTTGAGCAACTATGGGAAGGAGTCCAGGTAGCCTCTTACCATGTGTACTAGATTTAGCATATGAAATCAGATCTAACTTATTCTGACCATTCGTTTTCTGTGTTGCAGAGTCTTGAGAACTTAAAGGCTATTGATCTAAGCTTCTCCAAGCAGTTGATTGAAATCCCAGATCTCTCTCAAGCTTTAAAAGTTGAGCGCGTGACTCTTAAATTCTGTGAACGTTTACGTGAGGTTCCTTCATATTTTGCACATCTTGATAAGCTTACTTCTCTAAATCTCAAGGGCTGCGTATTGCTTGAAAGGGTTTTAGCACTTCCAAGGAATATAAATCTGCTACATTGTACAAGTCTTGAGAGTCTGCCGGCGAACATTTGCTTGTTGACATCTATGAGGCGTCTTGAACTCTCTGGTTGCTCAAAACTTGACTACTCCCTTGACTACTCCCGAGAGCTTTTGAAGTTCTTGCAACGATTAGAGTAGTGCTTTGTTGGAAATTCAATGGTTTCCTGATCTTTAGAAATTTGGAAATGCGATGGTTTAAACTAGAGGCTATTTTTCACGTGTGTTATGTTTGTTTCCGTTTTATGTAAATGGGATTCTTTTAACCTATGTTTGGATGACGTCCAATTCCGAAAATGGAAAATTTTTATCAAAAAAGTGTTTGTCTCAACTTTTTCCATGATTCACTCATTTTAAAAAAGAAAAACTTTGTAATTTTCAAACTTTTTTTATATAGTTTCTTTTTTAAAAAAAAGAATGAATATTTTTGAAATATTCTCATAATGTATAATTTCTAATACCATTTTTCTTATTTCAAACAACTTTTTGTTTTCAAGATAGAAAATTTTTTATTTATCCAAACACCGTTTTATTCTTGCAATAAAAGAGTTTCATTTAAAATAAAAAAAAAAAATTCTTTTCAAATATGAACACTCCATCCAAATGAAGCCTTAGTTTCATTGCATTAAATTATTGGGGGAGTGCTAAATACAAATGAATTAACATATACTATTTTGGATTTTTAGTGCCTGTTAAGAGCACTAGTTCTAGATGGCAAAATGACATCTGGCTTTTAAAATCCAAACTCTTAATCAAATTTTCTCTCTATTCTATTTTTAAAAAACTCAAACTTTATAAGTCTACAACTTTCTCATTTTAAATTGAAATGAGATGATTTTTATGTTAAAATGCTTGTAATGACGAGACGAACAAAATAAGATTCATTTGCATATTTTTTCCGAACAAATTTTAAATTTTTGTACTACTTTTTATTTCACAAAACTTTTTCAAAAATTTTATTTCCAAACACATATTTCCAACTCAACCTTCAAATCATTGAGATATCCTCCAAACAGGCCCTTAATATCTTTTGACTTTTGTACTCCACCTGTAATCCTAGTTTTGCAACATAGACAATCTAATATTTATCTTTCAAACTTATTTTCAGAATTATGAGAAATATACCTACAATATCCAAAAATACACGTAACATCAATTAATAATCAACATACTTTTAAAAGTGACCACATAATGTCTTAAAACAACAGGAAAATTTTATCTCTCTCTCGTTTTTTTTTAACACAAAAATCAATCTTAATTCTCAAATTGGTATAATCCTCCTTCTAGTTATGAAATATGGTCTAGTTCAAAAATATAAAATCAATCCTTTGTTTGGATGGCATGCCCTATTTCCGAAATTAGAAAATTTTTACAAAAAGTGTTTTTCTCAATTTTTTCCATCATTTTTTCATTTTGAAAAAATAAAATTATTTTATTTTTAAACTTACTTTATTCAGTATTCTTTTGAAAAAAAAAAAGAATCTTTTTGAAATATTTTCACAATACACTATTCTCACTATTTCTTCTCATTCCAAGCATTACATTTTTTTTTTTAAACTTTGCTGTCACTAAAAATTGATTATCCATTTATAAGCTCCTCTAAAAACTTTATCCTTTAATTTTGTCCCTGGTTTGTTCTGTGTATCTCTCTTGTGTTTGATTCATTTCCATTTTTCTGTTTTTCCTCTTTATTGGAGCTTCGTGGTAGAACACGATTTTGCAAATATCACTAACCATCAGATAACATTAAAAAACATGTAAAAAAAGAAAAGAAAAGAAAAGAAAAGAAAAAACAGAGAGAAAAAAGAAAAGAAAAGAAAAGAGAAACAGAGAGGGAAAAAAAAAAGAAAAGAAAAAACAGAGGAAAAAAAAAACAGAGACAATTGATTAGAACTTAATAAACTTTGAAGGTTCAAAACTTTTCCCCTATCAGTATGTTTTTTTTTTTTTTTTCCTTTCATGATCCATGTCAGAATTTTCCTGCTTTAAATAATAAATATTCATGCAACACTGCAAAAATCGAATTGGTTAGCCAAGATTTTCTACAAATATGGGTGACAGATATTCTTCTACAAGTTTTTAGGGCTATATTTCTTGTGTGCATGACGCGTTCTGTTCAAAATTTATGAAACACGGTTGGACCATTTTTATAATAAAAAATTTATTTCAGATAGATTTTCGCATACAAAAAATAAAATCGAGATTAAAAACTAAAAAAGGCCGCTCACTTAAGTTTGGAACTTGCAAAACCACTAAACCCTTTGTAATATTAAATGTAGTCATACTCACATAAGAAGAATTGAGAGAAAGGCTTGTAAATTATCTCGAAGCAAAATTTCATTCAACACCAATTCAACGTTTATGAATTTAAAAACATAATTAAATGAATGAAATAATCAAGAACGTCAAATAAGAACCGAAAAAATACAAGAGAACTTTAAGAACAATATAGCAAAAATCGGAGTCCAGTCGATTGCCTCAATATATTGAATTGAAAATTGTGTTTGGCTTTTTTCCTCTTAATGCGACGGAATTTATAATACATCGAGAATGAAGCAGTTTAATTCTCCCTTTAACATGATAAATTGATTTAAGTTTGTAACCGTCAAATGAATTATTTAACATTAACTCAGAACGTCAAGTATCTTGAAAATAATTATATCTCTTAATTTTTTTTTTTTTGGAAAGACCTTTTGTGTACCGACTCTTGGTACTACGGATCTTGATATTCTGGGTGTTGATGCTTCGGATGCTCTAAATACATTAAGATCCAAACCTCTTAATAGAAGATATATTTTTCTTATGGGCGTAAAATAACACCAAACAAATTCAACAAAATTCAATGAACGTCTAATGCTTGAGAACTCCAAAGAAGTTGGAATTTTCTACGACTAAATACTCTCAAAATAAGTATTGCTAAGGAGAATGTATATATATGTGTGTGTGTGTGTGTGTGTGTGTGTGTGTGTATTTTGGATAGAAAAGAATGTTAATATTTGCATCATTGAAAGCCTATGTCTTAGTCTAATTTTATCCTTGAATCTATTATCACCTAGTTTGTTATTTACGCCTCTTGTTCCTGCATCTGAGAACGTTATAATGATTTGGGGTTTCATTTCACTTCGTCTCCGAGTAAAGGAAGCTGTCATGATGTGATCTGTACTACTGGTTGTAAGGCAACTCTATTTTGTTTCCACCACTCTCAGCCTCCATAGCCACCCTTGGTAAATGGTATTCTTTCCTTGAAGAAAGAAAGGCGCCGAAATAGATATAGGTCTTGAATGATGCATAATTTTCATTCTCATCTCTCTCGCTTAATCAACCAAAATCCCAACTTCTTCAGCAAATATATCTCAAAAGTTTCAAAATTTCTTAGCATTTCACCACAGCTGAATCTCTTTGTCATCTTCCTTTTCACCAACTGAGAAAATAGTATAGTGGCTTATATTAGAGGTGTCACACATTGAATGTGTATAGATAAACGAGACAAGTAACCAAGAATATAAATGGCAACACTCACCCTTAAATGGCAACACACACCCTTAAAACTCATTCTTCTTAAAGAAATATTTTATTTACATAAAAGACCGTAAGCTTTTGATATTTGTTTCAAAATTCTTAGCTTTTTTACTGCTTTTGATGAATCTTAAAAGTTTCAAAAGTTTTTAGCTTTTTACCATTGCTAGATATGTCTGTCATTTTGTCTTTGACTAACTGACAAAATAATATAGTCGCTTATTCTAGAGGTATCTCACATTAAATGTATAGAAAGAAATAAAACAATTGACTAAGAATATAAGGGGCAACCCACATCTTTAAAACTCCTTCTAAAAGAATTATTTTATTTACATAAAAGGCCGTAAGATTTCAATATTTATTACAAAATTTCTTAGCTTTTTAAACTTTTTCAAACATCCCCATGGCGGAGAGGCATAAGATAAAATAATATGAAACAGCCATTGAAGAAAGACAACATTGATTTGACCAATGAATTGGACATAAGTGATTTAGCTGTTTTTTAGTTCCTTTTTATTTTTATTTTTTGTTTTAATTAATGCTATTGTTATTGTTATTGTTTTTTGTTTTTTTGTTTTTTGTTTTTTGTTTTTTGTTTTGTTTTTGTTTTTGTTGTTGTTGTTATTGACGGATAATCAATGATTTTGGCGCCTTTATAGTTTAGCATCTAATAGTAATAAAGCATTTCTGCTTAGAGTCTTTTGCACTTGGTTTACAATTGTATAAATTTATGAAATCTAATTTTTACTGATATAGAGATTGCATGCCGGATACAAACTAATAGCATAAATATGCATATTTGCTAATTTAAATAATATATGCACTGGATTTGGAATCCTACTTGATTTTTCATTTACAGGTACAGTTTCATTAGGAAATCCATATAATGATGATTCATTTTGATTATATTCACTTGGTATTATATTGTGAAGTAATGAATGTATTTTAACATGTTTGGATATCCTCTTTAATTATTGTATTCAAATAAAATATGGTTGGATAATTTACATTTCAGTAGTCATTCTGATATGGATTAATAAGAGTGAGTATGTGATGAGAACAATAAAATTAAAAAAAATGAATGAATGGATACCAAAATGAGTGGATGTATTGATAAAAATGGAGGTATATTTTAGAGTATATTACATTATATTATAACTTGTTTGATGCATTAGTTTAAATCTAAGTTTTTCATCTTACTTTTTTTTTTAAGTCAATAAAAATTTACATTACCTTTTGAAAAGTCAATCAACTTCAATAAAAAAAAAATTCCAACTTAAATTGGTACAAAAAAAAAAAAAAAAAATCCTTCTTGGACGAAGTAAGATGAAGCTTCTACAGATGAGTAAAATTTTTTAAATATTATAAAAAGACTAGTAAGACATGGTAAATTAACCGGAAAAAAAAAACAAAGAAAAGAAAAAAAACCTTGAAGGTCATTAATTTTAGTTAACTTATTTTTTCTTGAAATTAGAAATTATTCAAGGGAACAAAAATACAGCTTGAAAGATTAACATATCCGGAGAAAAAATTGCAACTAAAAAAAAAAAAAATACACGGTTCGATAAATTGAAGAACCCATTGACTTTATATCCTGTTTGCAGAATCAATTACAGTAATCATCTAAAGAAACAAAATAAGAAAAACAATATTTTTACGATTATAAGCTCCGATAAAGTGCAACTCTATATATTCTACCCAATCACAGAAAGAGATGCGAAAGCTAAGGACTAGATAGTGTAGATTATTTTAATTAACCAAAAAAAAAAACGATGCTTTTTTCTAGATTGGGAGAAATAAAATAATTGTGACTAATTAATTAATCAACTGGAAATAATGTTCAGTAATCAAGAGCTTCGTACATGAATCCATCATTCACAAATCAATACTCCCTAATTAAGAGCTAGACACTCGCCATGTGAGCGGAGACAAACCCAATTAACCGCTAGGCCAAGCATGCCACCGTAACACCGTGAGAACCACAAATAACAGCCCTGATGCCAACAAAACCAAACCCCGACTTCATCGCAGCATCTACGTTCAGATTCAATTGTCTCATACTTTAATGAAAAATTCTCGTTATTTAGATATCTAAGATAATTAGGGAAAAAAAAAACTTAAAATTAATAAAATCGAAACTTGATGAAATTATAACGGTTAAAAGCACTGTAATGTTACATTCTTTTTACATCATCAAAACAAGGCAAGACATTAGCCACGATAATTTAAACAGTAAAAGCAAAAACGTATTCCATTATTTTTAGAAATAAGTAACTTAAAATAAATCAAATTTGTCTCATCAAAACCGAAATTTGGTCCCTTACACATTTTGGTAAATGTTGCCACATTCATGCCAAAACTAGTAATCTTTCCACTCTCAAGATTATACACACCCAAGTCCCAAGGTCCACTTCGAAAAAGGGCATCCCTATCATGAGTAAAGTATATACTATTCCTTTGGCACCCAGCAAAATCAGAAGCCATGACAGATATAGAGTTATTACTACCTAAATATAAAGCAACATCACCTAAACTTTCCATCTTAACCCATGTATATGTTTCAAAATTGAATTTGAAGACTTTGAATTTCTTCGTAATATGGTTGTAGGCCACCTCCCGTTCTGAATGTCTTTGGACCTGCAGAAGCTCTCCCCCACACGATTCCACCAGATATATCTTGTCACAAAAAATTTCTCCTCTCCTTCTACATCTTGGACTCTTTGCTGATATTAAATATATTCTCCAATTATAAGATACCTCAAAAGAGAAAAGTTTACCTTCACGAGTTAGAGCATAAAATTGATTGTTGTAATACACCACATCATGAAACGAAATATATTGCTTTGAACCGGTAACACGAATCTATTTATTCTCGGTAGCAGGTCTAATATAAGCCAATTCTCGAGAATACCCCATTATAGCCACACAAATTACGTCATTCATATATGCTACAGGATCCGGTGTAAATATCGTAACCTTGAAGACGTAAGATTCAAGATAATCAGTTGAATATCCTGTAGTCCGTGGAAGAGGAAACGAAGGAGGAAAGTGAATAATACGATCATTTCCTTCACTAACCTAAAAAGGTTTGAAAAGTATCACCCCAAATTTATTGTCAATAGTGACTAACCATCCTTCTGACGAACAGCCAATGCGTCTACCAATCCACGGAAGTAAGACCTTATTCTCTAAGAATTTCTAATCCAAAATTACTTCCGTGGATTGGTAGACGTTTCAAATTCACAAAATTACTCTGAGTATCCTTTGCTATAGAGTGCCACGAAGTACAAACAAGACTAAATTGTTAATATTCTCTCGATGACTTTAAGCTCTCCAGAATCGAATCCAAAATGTGTTTTGGGAACCAAGCCCAATCTGTAAGTTAAGACGAGAAAAATTTATAAATATTATAAAACGCCTAATACTGAGACATGGTAAAATTAACCGAATAAAAAACTTGAACATCTAGAGAATTTTTCTTTTCTAAATTCCGATGGAATCTTATGTTTCTTCAGATTAGAAGTTATTTAAGCGAAGAAAATAGGACTATAATTATATCGGCGAAACAAAAAGCAGCTAAATAAATACTCTTGCTTTTCTAGATTGCGAGTAATAAAAGAATTCACTTTAGAGGGGGGGAAAAAGAAAAAAGAACTACGTCAACCTGCGTTCAAGTTATGTTTCTCCATCGACACTTTAATTTTTGAGAGCCAGACCCAATTTATAGGTAAAGATAGATTAAAATTCACAATTCAATTATTATTATTATTATTATTATTTAGATAAAACACCGAATTTGAACTGTGGATTTGAAGCATCGTGTAAATACATTTTTATTTTAATCTCACCACGTAATTATCCTTTTTGTCCTCATTTTTTTTATTTTTTTTATTTACTTTCTTTTTTGAAGCATTCTAAATTTTTCATATAATTTATTTTTCTAATTGGTTTTATTTTTTTTTCCCCAAAATTTGGCTAAATAATTAATATATTGGAAGATTCCAATTTATTTAGTAAACTTATTTATTCGATTGAGAAGTTTCAAATTCCTTCAAAAAAATTATTTTTGACAAGTTTCAAATTTCAATCGATAAAATTATTTATAAAAGGTTATAAACCAATTAAAAGTTTACAACTTTTTTTTTTCATATTATGTACTTAAAAAAACTGATAAATCTTGAGACCTTTAATATTGTTGCTTAGCCAGAAAATTTTATAAATGGGTGTGAACTAAACAACAAATTTGAACCAAAACTGCCATGGTAAAATCTTTTGATATCTTCTTATGGATTTGGATCTTTCGTTTATTTATTTATTTTAAATGAACTAAGCTTGTAATAGAGGTTAATTTAATTTTAAAGTCTAGAATTCAAAAAATTGTGAATTTTTTTTTAGGAAAAAATTGTGCATTTTTAAAGTAGTATAATTGATTTTGATTTGTTTGATATACTAAATTTAAATTGTGAGTACTTAAAAACAGAATATTTGAGTGAAGTTTAAAGTTTTCTTAAAAATTATGCAAATGTAGAAATTTTAAAAATTTAATAGGGAAAATAAGGGAACAAATAGTAAATGTACTATCATAGGAGAAATTTATAATCAGTCCGTAATTTTATAGGCTAAAATGGAATTTACTAAAAATCCATAGGGACAGATCCCCTCTCGTCCCCACTTCCCTCCACCTCTCGTTCCAAGATATAACAGATTCTTTCGATCAAACAAGAACCAAAAATAATATATATATATATATATATATATTGGTACAGATTTTCATACTTTACTAAAAAATATCTTAGTTTAAAACTAAGATAACCAGAAAGCAAATACCTAAAATTAATGAAATTGAAACCACACAAAATATCACACTTATAAAAATGCAATACATAACATTTATTTAATCTCTTATTAAAGTATTCTCGTTATTTATAAACAAGATATTACAATGGATTCGACATGTGCTACTATTTATTTTAAAAGAAAACAAAGACAAACATCACTTTCATGAGTTCAGGACTTGTGTATGAGACATCTTCATCCATATTTTGTGCACCAAAAACAAAAAAGAAAACCCAAAACAACCAATAAATTACTTTTATTAAAGAGAGGGATATACTAACTTATTTTTAAGGGTTAAGTTTAGCGATAATACTATATGAACTTCGACAGAAGATGTAAATTTTGAATCATGTTCTAAATTCAAAAAGGAATGTGTATTTATAATCTAGTTAAGTGTGATAACATTGGTGGTAGGAATTTCATAAGGATCAATACACCCATTCCCGTTAGGTAATTCCATTTCAAAACTCATATTATTCCCAAGCCTAATCAAACTCTCAGTCGCCAAAATCGCCTTGGCATTAGTATCATGCATGGCTCTTACGTGCAAACTCCTACACGCCTCCTTGGCAGCATCAAAAACCCCCTTGTCATTTGCCCATCTCCCCATCACGCAGTGCCCCAAAATCCTCAGAATCGGCTGCAGCAGCTCCCACGGTAGGGGAATATGCTTCCCCAGCTCGACCTCATCAACACCGTCTGTATCTCCAACTTGGCTTGGATCAGACTGTAGATCGTGATAACCATCTCGATCACCCGCCCAAACCCTGCAAAACTCGCAGAAATCAATCTTGGAACTCTTGGGCATCTCGTTGATCTTCCCAAAGTAAAGCTCCAAAGCGACGCCAACGATCCGCGCCCGGCGCGTGGCCCTCACCGTGCCGTGGGGCTCCAGCGTCGGGGACACGACGGCCAGATTGAGAGTGGTCGAGTTGCTCTTTGCCGGTGACGTCGGCTCGTGGTAGAGGCTCGGGAGGGACACGTCCGGGACGTTGACGGTGACGGGTTGGCCGGCGCGTGAGGTGGTCTCGTGCGAGTAGAGGGCGAGGAGTACGGCCTCGAAGCCAGCGAGGGGTCGCCGGAGGGTGGCGCGTGTGAGGTACGCGCCGGCGAGGAGGGGAATGTAGCGGAGGACGACGAGGTGGAGGCCGGGGTCGCCGGACTGGAAGGCTTCGTAGAGCCAGCGGCAGAGGTTGTCATCGCCGGCTCCGGCGGAGGGGCGGCGGAGGAGGGCGGAGATGTAGGTGGAGATCTCCAGGTCGTGGAGGAGAGAAAATGAGGGGTTTGAGGAGGAGAGGGAGGGAGGGATTGAGGGGAGGATGGTGGAGAGCGATTGGATGGCTTTTCGGACTTTGGAGAAAGAATCCGACTGTGAAGGATTGGCGGCGGTGGCATCGGATACCGTAAGTTCTGCGGTCGTGTGGTCGGACATTGGTTTCGACGGGATTTTTTTTTATTTTTTTTATTTTTAGAAGAAGGTTAGTAGAGAAGGGGATTAAGCAAATTACAGATTAGGAAAAGGTTGATGATGATGATGATGATGGTGATGGATGTTATAATTGTAAAAGAGGAGGCTAATTAGGAGGGGAAATAGGATCTATTGTTTAATTTGCTTGGTCATTGAGGTGTTTGTTTCTTCTTTTGTAAGCCTAGGCGAAAAATGCTGCTAATTCTTTCCATTCTTTCCGGTAATGTGACTATGTGTGATCCTAGAATTAATATATCGTAGACTTTACCCCCTAAAAAAAAAAAAAAAAAAAGTGCCCGACATTTTTTTATCAAAAGACGATAGAATCAAATACTAACACGAGTTTAAAGGTTGTTGTTGTAAGTTTTAAGTAGATCATAAAGTGCTTAATAGCTCATTAGTAAAACCTTTCGACGCTAATACCCGATGACATTTCATTGCATCCCATCTTTACTTAAAATTTGGATTGTAGAAATAGAAATGCACCCAAAAAAACAAACAAACAAACAAACCACCCTAAATAATAATGCTCGTAGAATATAGATCAGTTGATGCAACTATTGTGCTCAAACTTAACACTAGTCTACAACAGAAGCTCAATTCCAAACACTTAATTCAAGTTTTCCAAATTGTGCTTTAAATTGTCCAAGAACTCCAAGAACCTTTTGGAGTACTCAAACTTTGAGCAGCCAGCCAGTTCAAGATGCCTAAGAGATTTCAACGTGTAAATGTTGCTGGGCAGACTCTTCAGACTTTCACAACGTTTCAGATTCACATTTCTTACATTCTCTGGAAGTGCTGAAACCTTGTCAAGAGACGAGCAGCCCTTGAGATTCAGACAAGTGAGCTTTTCAAGACCGCTGAAATACAACGGAACTTCTCGCAAACATACACAGTATCTCAGAGTAACACTCTCGATGTTTGGTGCTTGAGAGAGATTTGGGACTTGAATCAGCTGCTCGGAATAACTGAGATCAATTGCTTTCAAGTTCTCAAAGCACTGCAAACAAATAGGAATGTCCACGTTTACTTTATACTTCAAAACAAGGAACTAGGCTTGATAAAAGTTAATTAGTATACCTGGATTCCTTCCCAGAGCTGCTTGACGTTGCTATATTGCATTTTCAGTTCAACAAGATTCTTTCCACTGAATTCTAGGGGCAAAGATTCAAAGGGGTAACCATCCCAGTAAAGACATCTAAGAGCATCAGGGAGGAACCTAAGACCTTTAGGAAACTGTAACTTGCGCTTTAGAAAACGGTTACGAAACTTGAGTATTCTCAGGTTAACCATCTCCCTAAAGGCTGTGGGACTCAAGTCCAGTTCACTACCCGCGGACATATCTAAAAATATGCCTTCAATTGCTGCCGTCGCCTTGAAATCAAGAGGAACAGAAAATTAGCACAAAAGCTTTACTTGATTATAACATTACGAAGTGCATAGATTGTAATGCTAAATTATGCCCTTATGCTAGGCATAACAATAAAAAGTAATTTCAAGACTACTTTTCTATTATTTTTGTTAGAGTCTGAATAGATTTTCCTATACTTATAGTAGGGTATTCTTCTGTTCGTATATCTTTCTAGGTATTTTTCTTCTTTATATAGAAGCCTAAGTGTTGATAATTGATTAACGTCACTGAATATTTATAATAAAACTCTCAATGTTCTTCTCTCTCTCCCCCACTGATTTCTTTCCCACTGTCCTATGTCAAAAGGATATTCTCCTCTCTGTTCTTTTCTTCCTTTTTCTTTTGAAAATTCACACAATTTACACACAAAATGTAATGAATTCAGTACTTACTCTTTTGGTTCTAAAGACATGATAGATAGCTTGACTATCCCATAATCTACTGCGCCATCCAGGTTCTATTGCTGATTGTAGCCAATCAATTTCCTTACCCATTTTTTGTATGGAATCATGAACATACAGCTTGTTGCAATCTGTGACAGTTACAAGAGACCTTTCAATTAGAGAATTTATTCCTCGATCCGCAGAAACCCCCTTCGATCAAGTATTCTTTTTGCAACATCTTTGTCATCACCTTGAAAGAAACATGCAATGTCAAGAAATATGCTCTTCATGTTTTCATCCAAGCCATCATACTTCGCTTTCAATTCTCGACCAGCAAAGTAGTATGGTTCCTCTCTTCCCCGGTCGATGCCTGCACCTACCATGTCTCCACCTTTAAACTTATAGGCGAGGCCACAAAGATGTGAACCCAAAATATCAATAGCTTGACGAATATCCTTAGCACAATTTGCATTTACCAACTCGCTTAACAAGTTGAGATGGTCCTCATCGTTAGAGGTTTTTCCGAAAGCGTCTAGCTCAACAAAGAGCTGCAAAACTTCAGCAGGATTTAATCCTGGGACTTCGTATCTTGCATCTGCATTCTCAAGTAATTTAACACCTCTACTTGTTATAATTATTCTGCTTCCAGGGCCATACCAATCACGACCTCCAACAAGAATCTCTAATTGCTCTCTTTTGTCTACATCATCAAGAACAAGAAGCACCTTTTTACGTTGCAACCTGTCTTTAACATGCTTTCGTAGAGACATGGTATCCATATGTCGATCTGGTTTTTCCTTCAACAATTTAAAAGAAAGATCTTGCAAAAGGTACTTTTCTTGATCCCTCGCCCAGCCTTCGACTTCAAGAAAGTAACAAGTATCAAATTGATGTTTGAGTTGTGTGAATAGTGCAGTGGCTAGGGCTGTCCTGCCTAAACCGTCCATCCCCCAAATTCCCACAATGCGAACATTCGGTGAGCTAATGTCCAGCATCCGCTCGACGATTTTGATACGTTCATGAATTCCAACTAAACCCTTGAAGTTAATAAGCTGCAATTTCTTTTTAACATCTTGAACGAATTCATCGATTAATCGGGATTCGGGCCTTGCACATACAAAAGACAAATGACAACTGGCAACAAAAGTGTACTAAAAGAAAGACAAACAATATATGTGTATATATATATATATAAATATATATAAATTGTCAACACCCAGAGTGATCAATCTTGATTAAAAGTTACAAGATTGTAGTAATTACCTGATATGAGCTGAACTCCACCCAGGTAAATTGGCAAATGTTGTCAAAGCGGCTCTCCACTTATTCAGCTTGTACTTATAATGTGATTTTCTTTTTCTTTCTTCTGCTTGAACCTTATCCTTATAATTCTCTTTCAACGTAAGTGCAGATATGAAATTCTCTAGTTGGTTTTGTACATGTGATGGATCCACCTGATAAAAAATTGGTATAACAAGCTGTCCATTCTTTTCTTTGCACTGAAGTATTTGCACCATTTCATCCAAGCACCATGATGAATCTGCATAATTCTCGGAGAAAATGATTACAGAAATCTTTGACTCTTCAATCGCTTGTAGAGTTTCAGGTGAAACTTCATCTCCTCTCTCAAAACTGTCATCAATGTAGAATTTAAGTTTTCTTCGGCGCAAAGCACCGTAAAGATGGCTTGTGAAACTATCACCGGTGTCATCATAACTAAAACTTAGAAACACGTCAAACTTCCTCGGAGAGAGAGTAGCAAAAGCAGCAGAAGAAGCAGCCATGTTCAATTATAGCCAACAAATTCACGAAATCAATCCAAGTAAACACATTCGCAACCTTGTGTACTAATTATCACCCCGTGACATCCAAGAAAGAATGCACCAGAGATCATGAAAGGGCAGCCAACCAGTCAGGAAATAGAACGAATTCTATGACCCATAAATTACAAAACCTGGGAATTCCTTGCTTTGTGCTCATCCTCTTCGTTTAATTTGTACCTTTCAAGAAGAACAGAAAAGTCAACTTTCTCGTAAAGTTGGTTAAAACATGAATAGAAGAGGATTGATATTCAGCTCTACATCGGGGCAGTTCTGCATAACTCTGTCCTATTTGGCAGAGCTCAATGTTTTTTAAAAAGAGCAGCAATATCAAGTTAATCCCCTACATGCTAAAGTAAACAAACAAATAAAAAGAACTACAAACAACTCTTCACTCGTTGTGTTAGGTCCTTTTCGTTCTATTAGTGGATCCCAAAACTTTCAAAGTGACGAATGATATTGGACGGCAGGATGACAGTACTAGTATTTCCTTTTTTCTAGATAGGGGAGGGGGGAGCCTCTTTACTCTGCAATTAAGAGGAGATTCTTTAATTGAGTATATCATTGTATTCCCAAAATATATATACATATAAATATATATATATAAAAATATTCTGAAAAAATTGAAGCGATCGTAAAACTTCGAAAGAAATAAGTGGAGTTCCAATATCCCTCAAAGTGAGAGCATCTTTTTTCTGAAAAATTTTTTTGTCTTTTCTGAAAAAGTCAACAAAAGATCATTCACATGATACAACGTGATATTTTAAAAAATGAAATTATTTTCCTTGAAGAAGAATGGTGCTATGCCCTCCCAAACAATCTAGAATTTGAATCTAGTAGGGACACAAGTAAATAAAATAATTTTCACTCTCAAACAAAATATTAAGTAAGCATTTCATGCTTTCAAATTGCTACATGATAATGCCATCATCACTCTCTAAAATTTCTCTGTCATTCCTTATACACAAGAAAATCTTCATTCATTCAGGAAAAGAAGCCTCTCCCTCTAGCGTTAGTATGCAAATTCCAAAAATAAAGAAAAGGAATAGAGAAGGAAGGGAGACAATAAAAAGAAAAAAGGGGGACTTCAATCCAAAACTAAAAAAAAAGAAAAAAAAAGAATAAAATAAAAACAGAGAGGCAGAGATAATCATGCATATGAGTTCCAATAACAAAAAAATAACTAAATAAATAAAAAATAAAAAATAAAAATTGTGTCATGTTATGTAACGCTCCTAATACTACCTGACAGTAATGTTAGAAAAAATAAGTTTGAATTAACATGAATAATGTGATGAGATAGCAATTTATTAATTCTAATGTTATGTTAAGTTATTTTTCACAGGTGATGCGGTAAGGACTCGACGTACTAGAATAAAGTTCATGTCAAATTGATGAATTTTTTTGATGATTTGATAATTTTGTGTGATAGTTTAATTAAAGACATAGTATGTTATGTAATATATATCTATATGTGTAGTATGATGTGTATAGTTATATACATTTATGTATATATAAATAAATCATCTATAAATAAAAATCGGCAAAGGAAGGAAAAAAAAAAGGCGGGGGGAAGTATGTTATCCGAAAAAGACCTATTTTACATGGCGTTAATTTCCAACTCAATTATAAACATCAAAAATTATTTCTGTAATTAAGATCACTTATAGAGCTTTTCATAAGCTTTCCAAAACCTACTCACTTGTGCAAATCCGATATCGGAGTACCGGTATATTATCCAGATACCTGTTAGTCATCAACCAGTTTACTATATGCGATTGTAGATGCAAAAAATTCTAAAAGTTAACCTAGCTGTTTTCTTTTCCTCCCACACATTTTCACACCCTAATGACAGCCATTCCCCACGTATTAAGAGACAATTAAACCAAAAAAAATTAATCCTAATTAATTCCAAAATTGATTTGGGACTAAATTACTCACAATTTATTTTATAATATTCAAAATTTTTCTTTTTACATGCTCTCTCTCTCTCACTTTCCTAATCTCCCTCTCCTACGTATTATCATTCTCATTCTCTCTCTCTTTCTCTCTACCCCTCTCACACGCACAAAAAAAAATAAAAAAAATAAAAATCCACCAAACCTCCAAGTTCTTCCAAGCCAAAATCAAAATGATTTCAAGGTATGTTTATTATTGTTTGATGATGATGAGCTTATTATTCATTTTGTGATTTTTCAAATGTGAATTTTTGTGATTTTTAAAATAGACAGAGGTCCGGTTGTGTCAATTTATGTAAAATTTTAATAATCAAATTCAAAATTATTTTTGAGGGTCCAAACGGTCTACGTTTTTAACGAATTAGGTATCGTTAGAAAGATCTGGATGTCTACTTTGTTTAAAATTGGTTTCAGATTATTTGGAGTCATGTACGAATTTTTATGAATTTTTTAATGTAAAGAGGTCTAACTGTCAGTTTTTGTAAAATTTGTAATTTTGTGAAATTATTCGATTGTTGTGTTTGATATTATTGAATGATGAAATAGGCCTATTAGGCGTTGTTATGATACGATGGATGTGTTTAATGAATTATTATGAGCTTTTGTTGATTTTATTATACTTACTATTCATGGCATGAACGGTTTTAAAAGTGAGCACTCGAGACGTCAATAGTGCACCGCCATCGGAAAATTTGAAAAGGTTAAGTAAGGCGTTTAAGTAAGTACACTCTCACCTGCAATATGAATTAAAAATTTGAGAAATATATGTTTTGATGTTGATGATGATGTTATGAGGTTCTTAAATAATATTTCTCTTATGATGACATTTTGATGAAAAGTATATATATTGTATGTATATGTATTTTTATGTTTTAAAATGGCGTTATACACCCTTGATGATGATGATGTTGTTGTTGTCCGGTGAGCAGACTTTTCATCACCGTTGATTTGGGATTTGCTACCCCACTCTTTCCATAATTAGCGCGCTATGATGGTACAACGCCGGACCCAATATATGACGGTTTTTAAAAGTTAAAAAGTTTTTTTTTTTATGTTTATATTTATGATGATGTTTATGATGATAAAAGAAACAAGTTTTTTTTTTACGTTTGTGAGATTTAAGTGTCTTACTAAGCTCTTATTTATATAAATTAATTCATGTTGCAGATAAAGAAAAGGGTAAGATATAGTATTGGATGAGCTTGGAGCGGAAGCAGGATGATATATGATAAGAAAACGGGAGGAACGATCATGAGATGGATATTTTTAATTTCAAATAAAATTTTGAGACTTTAGTTTATTATTATTTGATTGGATGATTCATATAGACTTAAATTTTATTTCATGATTTGAATTTTAAATATATATATATATTAATTATGAAGGTTATTTTGATATAGTTAAAAAAAATTCTAGAGTTTTCTAAAATTATCTAAGTAAAATTTTCCGTGATGTTAAAATTTTTATTTTAAACTTAATATTTTTCGTAATTTTATAAGAGATAAATTATTAAATAAGAAGTTAACTGTAACAATTTATAAAGGGTCATTACATGCTGGTACTCAGGAATCGAGAATTTATGTCGTGTTGGGTATCTTCTAAAGCAGGCACTAGCCACAACATATGCTCAAGTAATGAACTAAAAGACTAAAAATACATACTTTCGTATTCATTAAGAAATTTCATGAAAAGAAAAAGATTTTTTAAGAAGGAATTGATGGAGAACAGTTTAGGGTCCATAAAAGTGAAATTAAGGTCAATCAAATATGTGGGGCATTTATAAATGTAAATGACTTGAAGAACTTGACAACTCTTAATGTTAACAATAAGTACTTGACCATCAACATGCAAAATCCCAATCAGATTCTAGACGCACCAACTCAACTCCAAAATGACTAACTCTAGAACTTCCAGAGCTCATGCATGACGAGTTTAAGCATAATTGTTTCATTTTCAAATCTGGAATCCTAGGTCAAGAAAAGAGTTTTTATCAAATCATAATGCTAAAAGAGAAATCTCATAAATTTCAAAGGGAAAACTCCAAATTTATGAGGAAAAAAAGACAGCTCAACTTCAAAAAGTAAAACCCAACCTCTAGACTTGGAGCTTCAACTTAATACTAACACTCATGAAAATTTGCGTGTAAATATCAGTCACAAACTCATACACATCATAAGAGAAACAAGATTTCAGAAAAGATGAAGAAAGGAAGGAAATCCCCTACCTCAGTCCGTGCATCATACCAAATTTCTCAGAATCCCCAGATTTCTCTTCTTCTCCAAATGGGCTGCTGCAAATGAGTGGAAGGCATCTCCTTTCTCTGTGTTGGGGCTTGGCTGAGAGAGAAAAGGGCGTGAGAGAGAAGCGTGTGAGGGAAAGCAACCTCAAAACTGAAAAACACACAAAAAAAAAAAAAAAAAAATGTGTGGGATTCTAATTTGTATTTCTGAATATAGATATTTATGATTTGTTTGGTTGGTTAACTTATTTTAAATTAAATTATATTTTTTTTAGGGTGTGATTACGGTAGAGACCCTCCGGTAGATATATTTTTTTGACCGTTAAGATTTAATCGAACGGTTCAAATGTTAATAGTGTACGATATTTATCATACACCTAATCTCACACAATCATTTCCACCTAAACTCTTCTCCTCGCCGGCGATCTTTTCACCGCCGGCGATGGACGCCGGTGACTCATCCCCGACGCCGGCGACCCAACTCTGGCCACCTCCGGCCCCCAGCCCCGTACGCCGGCCGTCGCCGCCGGCAACCCATTTTCTCTCTCTTCCCCTTTCTCTCTCTTCTCTCTCTCTCTTCCCCTCCCTCCCGCCGGCCCCCACCCCGGCCTCCCCCACCCCGGCCGCCACCCTCCCCGGCACCCCCCGACGACCCCCCTCTCTCTTCCCCTTTCTCTCTCTTCTCTTTTCTCTCTCTCTTCCCCCTTCTCTCTCTTCCCCTCCCTCCCACCGGCCCCCAGCCAGGCCCCCGGCCCCGCCCCCTCCCCCGGCCTCCCCCCACCCCCGATGACCCCCTCCCCCGGCCGCCACCCTCCCCGGGGGGGGGAGGCCGGGGGTGGGGGGGGGCCGGGGGTGGGGGCCGGCGGGAGGGAGGGGAAGAGAGAGAAAGGGGAAGAGAGAGAGGGGAAGAGAGAGAGAGAAAGGGGAAGAGAGAGAAAATGGGGTCGCCGGCGTCCGGGGCTGGGGCCGGAGGTGGCCGGAGTTGGATCGCCGGTGTCGGGGATGTGTCGCCGGCGTCTGTCGCCAGCGGCGAAAAGATCGCCGGCGACGGAGAAGAGTTTAGGTGGGAATGATTGTGTGAGGTTAGGCGTATGATAAATATCATACACCATCAACATTTGAACCGTGTGATTAAATCTTAACGGTCAAAAAAATGTATCTACCTGTAGAAACCCTCAGAGGGTCTCTACCGTAACCACACCCTTTTTTTATTATGTTTTTTATTTTTTTTAAAAAAAATTTTTTATCTTTTCAGAAAAAATTAACAAAAATTATTATGTAAATTTAAAAATCTCAACTCAACCCAAACTAAATTTATTCATCAAATACCCCTTAGTCCAACGGTACGGATGATCACGTGGATGGTGTGGAATTGTCAGGTAGCCTTTCACTTACGTTATTATTATTATTATTATTTTTATTATATATAAGCTTGACTATTGACTTTTTTTCAGTCTTGGAAGCTGCTAGGAGTTCACAGGAACAATTCGTAGCAACTTCATTCATTGTGGTCTCGTACATATTGTTTATTCTCTTCTCTTGGTGACTTTTCTTCTTACTGAATAATTTTCTTAGTAATTAATTTAATTTGCCCCAAAAAAAATTCTGTAAATATCCAGGTGCTACCACCCTCTCCGACTTTGTCTGAGGATCAAAAAGTCATTTTCCGAACACAGAAAGGCAAGTGGCGAAAGATGTTGCTTTGCTTGTTAATGGTACGTACGTTTGATAAGTTTTTTGTTTTGTTTTTGTTTTTTTTTTTTTCCCCATATACATTCTTTGAAAAAAAATGAAGAAAAAAAAAATTTTCCTTCTGATTTATGGATTTTTTAGGGTTTTCTCTTTGTATTCTTGCGTCTGATTTGTATCTTGGTAGTTAATGTTATAATCTTTTTTTGGTATCTTCAATCAGCTCTTTTATTTCATTCGTTCATTTCTTTCTTTCTTTCTTTTTTTTTTTTTTTTTTGTCAATAGTGAAAAGATCTATTATTTGACTGATTTATCACTCGTAATTGAAGCTTCGAATGGGGATTGGGTTGGCTAGATCTGATTTGGTGGGGTCTTTTTTTTTTTACTACGTGAGATGGGATCAGGGGAAAAATGAGTTGTTACACTAGAAAACTAAAACCATTGTTGGCTGTTCGTTTCAGCAAGAGACCATCTGAGTGGTGTATTAATCTGATACACATGACATTGAACTAAAAATGGCAGCTGCTATGAGAAGAGAAAAACGCAGAGAAAGAACAGAGGAGAGACAAAAAGCAACCCCATTTCATGATCATATTTTTCTAGATACAAAAAGAACGACGAGTTAACCTAGGAATAGTTTTTCTTTTCCTGAAGGGGGGGAAAAAAAACCCTATAAATTTTGTTCATTTTCAAGATAACGTTGATTACTTGCATGAATTTTCATTTTTGAGGTTTATATCATTAAAAATGCTCTAGGCGCCTTAAGGACAGAGTTGACTCCTTTTCTACCCTTGTAAGGTATAATTTGAAAGAGGTGGATAAGCACAAAGTTTGAGGTTATATGGCTTCTGGCTGTCGTTATGTTTTCGGCATTTCAAATCTTAGCATCAGCATATGGAGTTTCTTGTCATAAATTCACAAAGGTTGAGAGGAAGTGTTTGTTGGCATTAATTTTGTCGATTTTCTGGCCAAAATATGGCTGCTTCTTCTTCTTATACCATAAGTCCAAAGAAGTATGACGTCTTTTTAAGTTTTAGAGGCCAAGACACCCGTGATAATATCACAAGCCATCTTCATGCCGCTTTAGAGAGAGCCAAACTCGAAACCTACATTGATAACAGACTTGAAAGAGGAGAAGGAATATCACCAGAACTTCGAAAAGCTATCGAACATTCAAAACTTTCAGTCATAGTTTTCTCAAAAGGCTATGCCAATTCATCATGGTGCTTAAACGAGCTCGTACATATACTTCAATGCAAAGAAAAGTATAGACAGTTTGTTGTGCCAATTTTTTATCATGTGGATCCATCACATGTACGAAAACAAGAAGGAAGCTTCGAAACTGCACTTTCTACACTTGAAGAACGTTATGAGGACAAGAAGATGAATGAATGGAGGGCTGCTTTGACTGCATCAGCTAATATAGCTGGGTGGGATTCACATACCATCAGGTAATTACTTCTATGTAAAATATATATATATATATATATTTTTTTCAATTTATTTTGCTCTGTTATTTATGATGATCTGTTAATTATCATGATTTGATCATCAGCTAAATTCTCCGTAGTTCATTCTTTACAACAACTCTCTGTTTCTTTTGAATATTATGCAAGGCCTGAATCCGAGTTAATTGAGGCAGTAGTTCAGGATATTATAAAGAAATTGAAGCGTAGATCATCCAGTGATGACTTAAAGGGCATAGTTGGAATTAATGAACGTCTCAGACCAATTGAGAAATTGTTACACATTAGTTCACCAAAAGTTCGCATTGTTGGTATCTGGGGCATGGGTGGTATAGGTAAAACCACCCTTGCTCATGCCATATACAACCGGCTTTCATATCGATTTGAAGCTTGTTACTTTTTTGAAAATGTCAAAGAAGTATGGGAGACAGGTCGATCACAAAAACATTTACGAAACAAGCTCTTTTATGAGTTGTTGGGAGAAGCACATTTACATATGGACACTATGTATCTACGTATGTCAGATTTTGATCGAGAGAGGTTGCAGAGGAAAAAGGTGCTTATTGTTCTTGATGATGTAGATGAGGAAGAACAATTAGAGAATCTAGCTGGAGATCGTGATTGGTATGGCTTTGGAAGCAGAATCATTGTAACAAGTAGAAATGCCCACGTACTCCAAAAAGGGGATGGCTACTGTGAAGTTGGAAAATTAGATTTTCAGGAAGCTCTTCATCTGTTTCGGTTAAATGCTTTTGAAAAAAACTCTTTCACCACCAAAGATTATGATGAGTTATCTACTATGCTGGTAGAGTATGCTAAAGGCGTGCCATTAGCTCTCAAGGTTTTGGGTTCCTCCCTTTTTAAGAAGCCGAAAAATGTATGGGAAAGTACACTGGATAAACTAAAAAAATACCCCCATAGCAAAATTCAATCTGCACTAAGAATCAGCTTTGATGGATTAGATGAAGAGGAGAAGAAGATATTTCTAGATATCGCGTGTTTCTTTAAAGGGGAAGATAAAGATTTTGCAAAACGAATACTAGATGGCTGTGGGTTTTCTACTGATAAAGGAATAGATGATCTCATTGATAGGTCTCTTGTGACTATCGTAGATTCAAACAAGTTGTGGATGCATGATTTGATTCAAGAAATGGGCAGAGAAATTGTTCACCTAGAATCCACAGATCCAGGACAACGTAGTAGGCTGTGGAATCATGAAGATGTCTACAAGATCTTCCGAAACAAATCAGTAAGTTCTAAATGACTTCTTGAATGAAGTATACTATTTTTTTTTTTTTTTAATTTTTTGTTCTTTTCAATAATGTGTCTGTGTACTTCTTTTGAACAAGAATGTCCTACTTACTATACTTCGCTCTTGATTGAAGGAAACTGCGGCAATTGAAGGCATATTTCTAGATATGTCAAGAATTCCAGTGGTAGATTTGCATCCCACAGTCTTCTTTAAGATGCATGAACTAAGAATACTCAAGCTTCATAACTATTTTTCAACAAGCCGGCTACGCTTTTCTCAAGGTGATCTTGAGCTACCTGATGCTCTTAGATTTCTTTACTGGGACAAATACCCTTTCAGGTTCTTGCCACCAAGTTTTCACGCCGAGAATCTTGTTGAACTTAAATTGCAATATAGTAAGCTTGAGCAACTATGGGAAGGAGTCCAGGTAGCCTCTTACTATGTGTACTAGATTTAGCATATGAAATCGGATATTGCTTATTCTGACCATTCATTTTCTGTGTGGCAGAGTCTTGAGAACTTAAAGGCTATTGATCTAAGCTTCTCCAAGCAGTTGATTGAAATCCCAGATCTCTCTCAAGCTTTAAATGTTGAGCGCGTGACTCTTAAATTCTGTGAACGTTTACGTGTGGTTCCTTCATATTTTGCACATCTTGATAAGCTCACTTCTCTAAATCTCAAGGGCTGCGTATTGCTTGAAAGGGTTTTAGCACTTCCAATGAATATAAAACATGTAAATCTGCTACACTGTACAAGTCTTGAGAGTCTGCCGGCGAACATTTGCACGTTGAAATCTATGAGGCGTCTTAAACTCTCCGGTTGCTCAAAACTTGACTACTCCCCAGAGCTTTTGAAGTTCTTGCAACGATTAGAGTAGTGCTTTGTTGGAAATTCAATGGTTTCCTGATCTTTAGAAATTTGGAAATGCGATGGTTTAAACTAAAAGCTATTTTCACGTGCGTTATGTCTGCTTCCTTTTTATGTAAATGGGATTCTCCAACCTATGGATGACATGTTCCCAAGTTAGAAAATTTTTACAAAAAAAAGTGTCTTTACTTTTTTTTCCGTTATTCACTCATTTTAAAAAAGAAAAACTATTTAATTTTCGAACTTATTATGTACAGTTTCTTTTTGGAAAAATAAAAGGAATTTTTTGAAATCTTATCACAATGCATAATTTTTAATATTATTTTTTCTTTTTCCAAACAACTTTTTGTTTTCAAGATAGAAATTTTTTTATTCATCCAAATACCGTTTTATTCTTGAAATAAAAAGACTTTTCATTTAAAATAAGAAAATTTTCCCTTTCAAAAATGGACGTTCAATCTAAACGGAACCTTAGTTTTCATTGCTTTAAATTATTAGGGAGTGCTAAATACAAATGAAAATAACAGATACTACTATTTCGGATTTTTAGGGCTCATAAATCCAAACTCTAAATCAATTTTATCTCTATTTTATTTTTAAAAAAACTCAAACTTTAAAATTCTACAATTTTCTTATTTCAAATTGATATGAGATGATTTTTACATTAAAATGCTCGTAACGATGAGACGAACAATATAATATTTATTTTGCATATTTTTTTCCGAGCACATTTCAAATTTTTGTACTATTTTCTATATCACAAAATTTTTTCAAAAGTTTTCCTTCCAAACACATATTTCGAACTCAACTTTTAAATTATCATTTCCAGAAATCCCTCAAATGGGCCCTTAATATGTTTTAACTTTTGTAGTCCACCTGTAATCCTAGTTTTGCAACATAGACAATCTAATATTTATCTTTCAATAACTTATTTTCAGAATTATTATGAGAAATGTACCTATAATATCCAAAAATACCTATAATGTCAATGAATAATAAACATACTTTTGAAAGTGACCACATAATGCCTTAAAACAACAGGAAAATTTTCTCTCTCTCTCTTTTTTTTTAACACAAAAATCAATCTTAGTTCTCAAATTGGTATAATCCTCCTTTTAGTTATGAAATATGGTCTAGTTCATAAAATACAAAATCAACCCTTTGTTTGGATGACATGTTCTATTTTCGAAATTAAAAATTTTTTATAAAAGAGTATTTTTCTCAATTTTTTTTTCATCATTTTCTCATTTTAAAAAAGGAAAATTATTTTATTTTTAAAATTACTTTATTCAGTACTCTTTGAAAAAAAAAAATGAATTTTTTTTAAATATTTTCACAATGTACTATTCCCACCATTTCTTTTTATTCCAAACAACTTGTTGTTTTCATTAAATTTTTTTTTTACACATCTAAACACCATTTTATTCTCAAAATGAAAAAACTTTCTCATTTAAAATTAAAATAATTTTTTTTAAAATAAATATACGATCCAAACAGGGAAGATGGTTTCTTCTATATTTGTGTATTTTTCACACAAATTTATGTTGATATGTCATTACATATCTATTAAAACTATTCATCAAGTTGGATAAACCAATAATTATCCGATTTATGGGTTAACACTAGGAAGAGATCAAGAAATGTACATGTGGTACACTAACAATTACCTCTAGAATTATTAGAATTATCCAAGAATAATGTCTTTGCAAATGTATTAATGATTAAATCAAGATCAAATCAGAATGTTTTTCGACTTGTTTGAAACTCTTTCGGTATTAATTAAAAACACTTGAAGTTGTATGTTCGC
Organism: Ficus hispida; assembly: GCA_025413025.1. Taxonomy (NCBI): domain Eukaryota; kingdom Viridiplantae; phylum Streptophyta; class Magnoliopsida; order Rosales; family Moraceae; genus Ficus; species Ficus hispida. The sequence goes on along the minus strand of CM046366.1, from coordinate 15,831,904 downwards.
AACTATGCTGGCAATTAGTTTCTTTTTATTATATTATTCTCCATTGTTTGTTTTGAGTATGTAAAATAATATTGGAATAATAATCATTATATAATTACGATGATTCTTGTTATTATCTGCCACGTAGCTTTCAATTATTTTTTTTACTAAAAAAAAGTACAATATTCTTATTAAATTAATACAAATTATCTAATATTGATTGTATTAGCATTTATAAAGATTGGTTAAAAAAATTCAAGTTTTTGTCAAATTATCCATTTTTGCTGAAAATGTTTCCCATAATATTAATCGTTCTTATCAATATTTTTGGCCAAAAAAAAAAAACAAGTTAAAACCATTGATTAAGTCAGAAATTATTTTGAGGGGGGCTAATAATAACAAATATTTAAATACACTCTAAATCATTAATTTTTTGATAAGAAAATATCTCAATAAAATTATTTTTGATATAATTGTTACTATCAATACTATATTTACTACAAAAGTATAAAAATAGTGTATTTGATGATACTCTTAAGTGTTTAGGGTGGGGAGCAAAACGGAAAAAAGAAAAAGTTGAGAGGGTGATAAAAGGGTTATATGTGAATTTATATATAAATTTGTGGGCTAAAAGGAAAAAAAGAAAAAGGTTTAGGGGGGCTCTAGCCCCCTCCCCGGGTTTCTTTAGCTCTGTTCTTGGTTATAACATTAATAACTCTGTCGATATCGACATTTTTATTTTTGAACATACTATTGGGAAGAAATATCTTCCTTTGCTTAGCTTTTATATACTGAAAAGAGAATACAATGCAAGGTCTATGATAAAAACCATGCATCTGTATGACACACAGTCTTGAAATTTTAAAAAATAATAATAATTTTGAAATGAGATAGAAATAAAGGGAGAGGCTGTGGTAGAGTCTCTCCCAGAAACCCTATCGGTAGATCTTTTTTTTAACCGTTAGATTTTAATCGAACGGTTGATATATCATTGTTATCATAGACCTTACCTCATATAAACTTTCTCATCCCAAGTCTTCTTCGTCACCGGCGACCTGTCCACCGCCGACGACCGACACCGGCGACCGACCCCGTCGCCGGCGACCCACCTCCGGCACTTTTTCCGGCCGCCGGCGCCCCTTTCTCTCTCTTCTCTTCTCTCTTGCCCTCTCTCTCTCTCTTCCCCTCTCTCTCTCTTCCCCACCCCGGCCCCTAGCCCCGACGGCCCCGACCACCCCAGGCCCGGCGACCCACCTTCGGCCCTAACTCCGGCCGCCGGCAACCCCCCTTTCTCTCTCTATTCCCCTTTCTCTCTCCTCTCTCTCTTCCCCTCTCTCTCTCTTCCCCACCCCGGCTGCCCCGAGTCCCCCCCCCCTCGCCGGCCCCCAGCCCGGTGAGCCCCCACCTTCGGCATCCCCCTCCACGGCCTCCCCCCACCCCCCACCCCTAGCCCGCGGCCCCGCCCCTCGCCCCTCGTGAAATCATGATTTCACAATTTTGCGAGGGGCGGGGGCGCGGGGGGGCGAGGGGCGCGGGGTGGGGGGAGGCCGGGGGAGGGGGGTGCCGGAGGTGGGGGGCTCACCGGGCTGGGGGCCGGCGGGGAGGGGGGGACTGGGGGCAGCCGGGGTGGGGAAGAGAGAGAGAGGGGAAGAGAGAGAAGAGAAGAGAGAGAAAGGGGAAGAGAGAGAAATTTTGTCGCCGGCGGCCGGAAAAAGTGCCTGAGGTGGGTCACCGGCGTCGGGGTGGGTCGCCGGCGGCGGAAAGGTCACCGGCGGCAGAGAAAACTTGGGGTGGGAAAATTTATATGAGGTAAGGTCTATGATAACAATGATATACCTATAATATATCAACCATTCGATTAAAATCTAACGGTTAAAAAAAGAGCTCTACCGATAGGGTATCTGGGAGAAGCTCTACCACAGCCTCTCCCAGAAATAAAAATGAGTATGGTTTTTATTTTAAAAAACAAAAATGAAAAAGTGGATTTGAATTTGAAAATTAATAAACTTTTATATACAAAATTAAATAATGCTAGAAACATCAAATATAATATTAACTTTTTGAGTACTAACTTACATGTTATATTTTTATTGATAAATATAATTAATTGATATGATAATACTTTAAACACTTATTAATAATAAAACAATTCATATACAACATAAGTTAATATTCAAAAATTAGGATTATATTTGATATTCCTAATATTTTGATTTAAAATAATATATTAAATACATCATTGAAATATATTAATGATGTATTTGGCATAACCATCCAAACTCCCCAACTCAAACTTTTTTTTGTCTTTTTCCTAAAAAGTTTTTATCTTTTTCCCAAAAATTTTTTTGTCTTTTTCCCAAAAAATTTTTTGTCTTTTCTGAAAATTCAAAAAAATTTACTATTTAAACTTAAAAATTCTAACTCAAACTACTCTACCAATACCCTCTAAGACTTCATTTAACGTTTCAATTTAACTTCAACTAAATTATATTTTTTTATTTTAATTTTTATCTTTTTCTAAAAAAAATTAATAAAATTTATAATTAATTTTTAAAATATCAATTAACTTCGATTCAAAAATTTCATCATTTGTTTTTTTTTTTTTAAGTAAAACATGAACAAACAAAATTACCCTCAAAGCAACCGACTAGGATGGCCGAAGTCAATACTTTCAACCACCGAGTACTGACTCAGTCTTTGGTTTTTTTTGCTCTGTCAGAAAAGGTATCTGGGCAGTTGTAACCCACTGACACTTCCTTTGCCTTATACTTTTTTTTTTTTTTTTTGCTCGCAAAATTTGCCTTATACTTCCTTTAATTTTTTTTTTTACAATTTATTATTTCTTTAAGGGGAATAGGTTCCAAATAAAACAATAATAAAAATAAAATACATGAAACACAACCTTAATAGATACAATTGGATCTACTAATAAATTTGAAGAAATGCTCATGAGAAATAGAAGTAACCAAACCCAAAAACGGACACCAAAATAAATATGTCAACAATCGAGCATATACATAGTTTTCTAACAAAATCCGGATAACCAATGAAAAAAATCCGATCTATTAAAATTGAGAAATTAATGATATTAATTTTGGTAGAAAACTAATAGTACTAATTAAATTATGCAAAACATCACTAAAAAAGAAATCCAGTGGACCGAAAGATAACCTAACATTAGAAAATAAGAAAAATACATCACCAAATTGAGATAAAAATCTGCATTATTGTAAAGGTTTAATTGTTCAGTTGATCCTATTAAACTATTATGCTTGTGACGTTTTAATCCTCATTCTTTATTTATAGTTGCAATAGCCCTAAACTTGTTAAAAAGGGTTCAAAAAGGTCCTTTTTAAATAGAATCCCAGTTAATGGATTGACTTAATTGCTTAACTGATCCCTCAAGTATTAAATTTGTAACGTTTTGATTTCCATTAGCTTAAACCTCAATTTTTATTCGTTTTACTAACTAACCTTAAGAAAATAAAAACAAAATAAAGTAATCTTAAGAACAGAAAAAGAAATACAAAATCTCATCTCTTGTCTAATTGCCCATAAATCCCTTCGCAGCCAGCCCATTCACACTCAATCAAGATTGTTGTAAGGTCAGCATCCCTCTAGGTCATCGCGTCGAGATTTGAGAAAGGGAAATCGACATAGATATACACTTTATTTATTTATTTATTTATTTTAAGGTTTAGTTTTTATTTCTTTTAAAAAAATTCTTAAGGTTACTCTAGCAATTCAATAAAATTTGAGGTTTTAACTACAATAAAAATGATGAGATAAAAAATGTCACAAACTTAATAATTTAGCGATCAATTGAGCAATTAAGACACATATTGTAGAACAGTACTAAGACCAAAAATATTTTTCTGTCAGGCTCAACTTCCAGTTACCAAGTAAGCACTTAGTTTTCACATCATATCATATTTAAGATTGGACCTCAAAATAAAAATTGAATATTCAAACTCTAACATTTAATTTAAGGAAGACATTTAAGTTTTTTGGATCATTGCTTTAAAACTATTTTTTTGTATTATTTATTTAAAAAAATTTTCTACCATATTTTTCTCTTACAATATTAATATTTATTTTTTAAATCCATGATAAAAAAAAGAACGAAAAGATATTTACAATCACCGTATTAGCACGTATGTCCGTGTTGTATTTGATCGGCAGATGTCAGCTACTTGGTTTTTTTTTTTTTTTTTTTTAATTTGAATTTGAGAATATAGGGACTCAAACTCTATAAAAGTCAAGTATCGTCAAAACCTTCTCTTTTTGAATAAGCTTGGCTGGCACATTGGCAGCATTGACTTCTTCTCGGTCTTAGAAGTGGCAAAGCATTTGCTGAAACAATTTGTTGCAGTTTCATTCTTCTGTGTGGTCCCATAGAATTCTATTTTCTTGGTGACATTTACTAAAATATTCTTAGTACCTTTTTTTGGCTAAACTTATTCTCTTAGTACTTAAATATCAGTCAGGTGCTTCCACTGTCTGAGAATCAAGCATTTTTTGAACACAGAAAGGCAAGTGAAAAAAAATGTTGCTTATTTAAGATACGCTTAACTTGTTCTCTCTCTCTCCTTTTATGAAAAAATAAATTGTAGTCTATAATTTTTCCCTAATATTTAGCAGTTAGGCTCTACTCAAGTCTTTCAATCAAAAAACAAAAACAAAAACAAAAACAAAAACAAAAACAAAAACAAAAAAGTGGTTATTGGGTAATTAGCTTTTACGTCAGTCATTTCTAATTTTTTTTTTTTTATATGGAAAGATCTATTTGACTGATTTATCTCCATTATTGATGCTTCGAATAATTAGTTGGCTAGAATAGATTTGATCTATGTGGAATGAAAAAAATATTAAGTTTGGAAACAAAACAACGAAATGACACCTGGAAATTAGGCTCCATAAAGCGACAGATGTAGGGATCTTGACTTCAAACAAAGAAATAAAGCCCTCTTCGAAAAACCTCCCTATATTCCTTTTTACCGCAAAAAATTGAATTAAAAAAAAAGTAAGTGTAGGTTCCAGAGCTGGTTTAGCGTTCGTTTTCGTACACTTTTTGCTTTTGTTTTTATTTTTACTTTTAATGAAGAAAAATAAAAACTGTAGTTTGGGATAAGTGTTTAGGAATTATATTTTTAAAAAAGTTTATGAAAATAAAATGATTTTGAAGTTTTTTAATAAGAAGAATATCTAACTTAAAACTCATATACATATTTTTTAGTTTTAACAGGAAGCTTCTCTGATGGATAATTCAAATATTTTCAGAAAAAACTTTGAATCGAGGAAGCCAAAAATAACTTGTAAAAAACTCTGTCAAACAGTTCTTAACGTTGCTTTCCAGAAAAAAGTAGAACTAGTTAACCTATCACAAGCCATCTTCATGCTGCTTTAGAGAGAACCAAACTTGAAACGTACATTGATAACAGTCTTGAAAGAGGACAAGAAATATGGTCAGAAATTCAAAGAGCTATTGAAGAATCAAAAATTTCTGTTGTCATTTTTCCTAAAGGCTACGCTAATTCATCCTGGTGCTTAAACGAACTCTTACATATAATTCAGTGCAGAGAAAAGTATGGTCAGTTTGTTATCCGATTTTTTATCACGTGGATCCATCACACGTGCGAAAACAACGAGAGGAAGCTTCGATATCTCACTTTCTATGCCTGATGAATGTTACAAGAACAAGATGCTTGAGTGGGGACACGCTTTGACTGCATCGGCTAATATATCTGGGTGGGATTCAACTACCATCAGGTAATTAGTTCTATCTCTCCATAAAAAATAAAAAAATAAAACATTATTTACTTCTATCTAGTATTTTTTTTTTTTTCAATTTATATTGCTCTATTGATTACGATGATCAATTAGCAGCACGTGAGGAAACATACCTCTGTTAGCTGTTAAAAGATTTTGGTTATATTCGTCCCTTCCTAGTTTGAAATTGTTTAGTTAATACTTACTGAACATATACTAGAAAAGGATGATGATTCGGTTATCATTTTCCCCTTTTTCTCCGTCAGTTATATTCTGCGTAGTCCGTTCTTATAATAACTGTCATTTTTGTTTCGAATATGCAAGGCCCGAATCCAAGTTAATTGAGGCAGTTGTTAAAGATATTATAAGTAAATTGAAGCGTAGATCATACAGTGATGATGTGAAGGGCATAGTTGGAATTAATGAACGTCTCAAACCAATTGAATCATTGTTAGACATTCAGTTCACCAAAAGTTCGCATAGTCGGCATATGGGGCGTCGGTGGTATAGGTAAAACAACCCTTGCTCATGCTGTATATGACCGACTTTCACATCAATTTGAAGGTTGTTGCTTTCTTGAAAATGTCAAAGAAGTCTGGGAGAATGGTCGACAAAAAATCCATTTACGAAACAAGCTGTTTTATGAGTTGTTGGGAGAAGCACATTTACACGTACGAGGAGACTCTGTATCTACATTTGCCAAATTTTGATAAAGAGAGGCTGCGCCGAAAAAGGTGCTTATTGTTCTTGATGATGTAGACGAAGAGGACCAGTTAGAGATTCTAGCTGGAGATCGCGATTGGCACGGCTTTGGAAGCAGAATCATTATAACAAGTAGAAATGCCCACGTACTTAGAAAAGAAGATGCCATCCTCGAAGTTGAAAGATTAGATTCTCAGGAAGCTCTTCATCTCTTTTGGTTAAATGCTTTTGGAAAATACTCTTTCACCGCCAAAGATTCTCATGAGGTGTCTGCTATGCTGGTGAAGTATGCTAAAGGCATTCCATTAGCTCTCAAGGTTTTGGGTTCCTTCCTTTATAAAACGTCCAAATATATATGGGACAGTACACTGAATAAACCTAAAAAACACCCCCATGGCAAAATTCAAGCTGCTTTAAGAATAAGTTATGATGAATTAGATGAAGAGGAGGAGAACATATTTCTAGATTCCTCATCTTTGTTAAAAGAACATGATAAAGATTTTGAGAAAGGAAAACTAGATGACTGTGGATTGTTTACTGATAATTGAACCGATGATCTCATTGATGAGTCTACAATAACAGTCCTAGATTCTAACAAGCCATGGATGCATGATTTGACTAAAGAAATGGGTAGAGAAATTGTTTGGCTAGAATCTACGAAAGACCCTGAGCGTCGTAGTAGGTTGTGACACGCTGAAGATATCTAGAGGTTCTTCAAATACATGTCAGAACAGTAAGTTCAACACTAACTTTTTTTGAAGGAATTTTAGTGTTTTTTGTTTTGATTTGTTTTGTTTTGTTTTTTGTTTTTGGTTGTGGGGGTGTTCTTCAGAATAACTTGGTGTGTCTGTATACTTCAATGCATAGATGTGCATCTATAAGTATAGTACAAGATTGCATGGTTCTCATACTTACTATACTTCGCTCTTGATTGAAGGAAACTGCGGCAATTGAAGGCATATTTCTCGATATGTCTAGAATTCCAGCGCTAGACTTGCATCCCACAGTCCTCTTTAAGGTGCATGAACTAAGAATACTTAAGTTTCGTAACTATTTCTCAACATGGCTGCTACGCTTTCCTCATGATGATCTTGAGCTACCTGATGCTCTTAGATATCTTTGATCTTGTCGAACTAAAATTGGAATATAGCAAGCTTGAACAACTATGGCCGGGTGCCCAGGTAACGTTCAATTACGAGTACTAGATTTAGCTTATCACAACTGAAACAAATTTATTCTGACCATTCATTTTCTGTGTTGCAGAGTCTTGAGAACTTAAAAGGATATTGATCTAAGCCTCTCCAAGAAGTTGATTGAAATCCCTTGATCTCTCTCGGGCTTTAAATGTTGAACGTGTGACTCATAAATTCTGTGAATGTTTGCGTGAAGTTTCTTTATATTTTGAAGATCTTACTAAGCTCACTTCTCTAAATCTCTAGGGCTCCGTATTTCTGGGAAGAGTTTCAATACTTCTTGGAGATAGAAATAAGAAGATGAGGTTAGGTTAGAAAAGAAGAAAGGGAGAGAAAGTGAAAAGCTCGGCTACGCTACGGCTGAGAGAGCTTGAGATATTTATATTACATTTGATATTGTACAAAGAATATTCTCTATAGCTATACACGTGGCAAAGGCCAAAAGGGAAAATGGATGACAGCGATACAAAAGTAATGTTACAGTTTAATATCCCCCCTCAAGTGAATGGGGTGAGGCACCACAGTGAGCTTGGAACGCAGAGCTAGAAAACGTGTAGAGGGCAGTGGTTTGGTCATAATATCTGCTAACTGATCACATGATGGAGTAAAATCAACTGCTAGTGACTTGTCTAAGACACGCTCACGAACAAAATGATAATCAATCTCAATGTGCTTAGTGCGAGCATGTAAAACAAGATTGGCTGCAAGATAAAGTGCACTAATGTTGTCACAGATCAGCAATGGAGGAGAAGTATGAGGGATGCATAGTTCGCAAAGAAGAGTTAAGCCACAAGACCTCCACAGCTGCATTTGCTAGTCCTCGGTATTCAGATTCTGTGCTACTTCGGGAGACAACACGTTGCTTTTTGGAAGACCAGGAGTTGATATTAGGACCAAGAAAGGCACAATATCCACTAGTGCTACAACGTTCATCAGAACTAGAAGCCCAATCAGCATCTGTAAAGCAGGATAAAGAGAAGTCAGTAGAGGCATGAAGGATAATACCATGTGACAAAGTACCACGAATGTAACATAAGATTCTCTTGACGGCACACCAATGAGAGGTTGTGGGAGTGTGCATGCATTGACACACTTTGTTGACAGCAAAACTTAGGTCCGGTCGAGTAATCGTGCAATATTGTAAGGCTCCAACAATCTTTCTATAGGAAGTGGGATCATAAAGAGCTTCACCATCATAGAGAGAAAGAGTAGTGTCAGAGGCCATTGGTGTGGAGGCTGGTTTGGCATCAAGCATTTCAGCCCGAGTTAACAAATCTATCATATACTTTTGTTGGCAGAGATGAATGGAGTCAGAAGTACGAGAGACTTGGATGCCAAGAAAGTAATTCAAACCACCGAGATCCTCTAGAGCAAACTGAAGATTGAGTTGGTCGATCAACTGTTGAACACGAGAAGGACAGTTGCCGGTGATAATGATATCATCAACGTAGATCAAAACAATCAATGTGTAGTTGGCAGTGTGAAGCAAGAACATGGACGAATCGGCCTTGGAAGTGAAGAACCCCCAGGATAACAAAGTGTTGCTTAGCTTAGTGAACCAGGCTTATGGACTCTGCTTGAGGCCATAAAGAGATTTATGCAATCGGCAAACATGAGTTGGCTTTGAAGAATCAATGAATCCTTAAGGTTGAGACATATAGACTTCCTCTATCAAATCACCATTTAAGAAGGCATTATGTACATCCAGTTACTTAATAATCCAATTTTTACTCAGGGCAAGACAAAGGACAGCTCGGATTGTGGTAGGTTTCGCAACGGGACTAAACATGTCAAAGTAGTCAAGACCGAGAGTTTGGAGAAAACCTTTGGCAACCAAGCGGGCTTTATATCTCTCGACAGAGCCATCCGGTTTGAGTTTAAGACGATAAACCCATTTGCAGCCAATAACTTTTTGTTTAGGAGAAGGAGGAACCAAGGACTAGGTCGAGTTTTGCAATAAGGCATCCATCTCAGTTTGCATAGCTTGTTGCCATTGTGGATGAGAAGAAGCTTGTTTGTAAGTGACCGGTTCAAAGAACTGCATGTTGGGGACGTGATCAATGGCAGCAGTGAGCAGTTTAGGCTTGTAAACACCAACTTTGGACCTGGTACTCATAGAATGAACATTAGTAGCATCTGGGGGTTTGTGAATCACAGAACCAGATGTTGAAGAAGGTAAAGTAATTGAAACACCAGGCATAGAAGCAAAATTATGATTATTCTCAAAGAGTGAGGGAGTGGTTGGGGAAAATGGGGTGGTGGGAGAGGACGAGGATGGACAAGGGGTTGAGTCACTGGTGTGTGGTGTGGAAAGAGAGGAAGAAGAAGAAGAGGAAGATGTTGGTGATGGAGTAAGTGGTTTGGGAGGGATGGAAGAATAAGGGAATAAAGGAGAAGAAATAGGAATGAAAGTAGATTGGGAAAATGAGGAAGAGGTTGAGTTGGAGTTAGAAGAAATTTTGGAGAATGGAAAAAAGGTTTCATTGACTACATGTCTAGAGATGTAAATTCGGCCAGTTTGGATATGTAGGCATAAATAACCTTTGTGAGAGTTACTAAAACCCAAAAGAACACACTCAGTTGAGCGATATTGTAGCTTGTGAGTATTGTATGGTCGTAGAAAAGGAAAGCAAGCACATCCAAAAATTTTAATGAAGTCATATCACTACTACAGAATGAAGATTCCACGACGGTTAAAAACCGTCGTGGTAAAATTTCCACGACGGTTTTCTAACCGTCGTGGAATCCACAGTCGTGGAATCTTTTGAGATTCCACGACGGTTTTTGAACCGTCGTGTAATGCAAAAAATAAAAACTGTAGAATGGATATTGCAGAAAATACCACGACGGTTTTTTGAAAAACCGTCGTGGTAAACATATCAACCACGACGGTTTCACGGGGAAACCGTCGTGGTATCCCCCGAAACCACGACAGTTTCAGGGGGAAACCGTCGTGGTTTCCCCAGAAAACCACGACGGTTTTCATTAAAACCGTCGTGGTTTCCGGTTAACCACGACGGTATTTCGAAACCGTCGTGGTTTATAATGAATTTTTTTTTTTTTTTTTGGTGAAAAAAAAGCCGGCGTTTTTGGCTTCTGTTCGTTTCTTTATTCACTGGTGGCAAAGCCCCTGTTTTAATACAACATTATTAAAACATGCAATAATATTTCCTCAAATAATCTATGATTACCTGTAATTTATAATTTACAACAATCAATATGAAGAGAGTAAAAATGTTATTTATTTATTGTTTGCAGTCAATATTGTATAAACCGCATGACAAATGAAGCACACTCCTGCCTAACTAAGATCATGTCAGCATCAGTATAAAAATCTTTCCTTTGAAGCAAGGCTAATCCATCAACAGACAAGGTTATTTCTCGCATGAAAGCTAACACAAAATAACCACACTCAACATAACCTTCCTGTACTGGACATCGAACAGTATCAATCAACGTTTGGCAGTTGCGTCGCTGTTTTATTCCTCTTCCCACCAACAATTTCCAATCGTTAAGTGCCCTACCATTTCAACACATTGAAGACAATTACAAGAACAATCATTTTATCTATAAGCAGATATACATATGAACATCAAAGAATACTTACGTCGTAATTAGGTCTTTAAAATCATCACCCTGTTCGTTTGCTAGAGGATTAAAATACATGACTGAGTCATCCCACGGATCAATAACCGCCAAGATCCAATGTTGGCCGCTGTTATATGGCATTACATGGCGTTTGTGTTGAGCATTCCTCTTCGTGATCTTGTGACATTTTAAATCAATCTTACGCAACTCCCCACCGATACCTAGTAAAAAACAAACTTTATTGAAATCAAACCATAATCAAATCATGCCACCAAAACGCATAAGTATCAAACGAACATGTACAATAATTCGGCCTAAATCGGTTTAGGTAACCAAATCCTTAACTTAATTACGGAAATGATTGACAACCCAATTATAAAAGGATTTTATCGAAACCGTGAAATATGCTAACATATCTATGTCACAAAATCCCGTTTTTTTCCTCGGCTAAATGTCAAATCCGTATCTCAACCAAACAAATTACATCCAAAATAAAACTATTTCTACAAACCAAGGCATTATGTCAAATATCTTATATGCGTTGCGTTAAGCTACGATGAATAATTTGTCCCGATAATTGACAAATCCGCACATAACCCAAGCAATTTAATCTCATATTTATCTAATTCTATTAAATGTCGCTGTTTTATCGAACATGTACTATGCACATAAATTATTACTATAATCAAGCAAATACACATCCACAAATTTTCCTTCGGTAAAAAGAGACGTCGACTTACCAAGAGGTCAAGTGTTGGTACGGGCGTGGGCCGACGTGGTCGTCCGAGGCCGGGCGTCGGCGGGCGAGGGCGGGCGTGGCCGTGCATGGCCGGGCGAGGCCGTGCGTGGGCGGTCGAGGGCGAGGACGGGCGAGGCCGGGCGTGGGCGATCGAGGGCGAAGACAGGCGAGGGAGTGGGCGGACGGGCGAGGGGGGCGAGTCTTTGGGCGGGGTGCCGAGGGCAAGTGCGGGGGGGCGAGGCCGTGGGCCGGCGAGGGCGCGGGGAGGCGAGGGCGTGAGCGGCCGAGGGCGAGGACGGGCGAGGGTGTGGGTGGGGGGCGAGGGCGAGGGCGAGGGCGGGGGGGCAAGTCCGTGGGCGGGGGGCCGAGGGCGAGTGCGGGGGGGCGAGGCCGTGGGCCGGCCAGGGCGCGGGGAGGCGAGGGCGTGGGTGGCGGCATCGAGGGAGAGGGCGAACTTGGAGGGAGAGAGAATGGAGAAGGAAGCCAAAGCTAGAGAGAATTGGGGAAAAAGAGAGAGAAATGGAGCAAAATGGAAGTTCACAGTTTGATTTAATGCAAGTATTTGTGGCAAATAGAATCGTAATAATATACGCGCGAACGGTTTCCACGAAATTTTGAAATTTAAAAAATTTTCAAATTTTGTTAAAACAACGACGGTTTCTGAAATAAACAGTCGTGGTATCTAAATTTTACTTTTTTATTGAATTTTTTTTTTTGAAAAATTTGATATTTTAAAAAAAAATATGAAAAAAATAGATACCACGATGGTTTTCATATACCGTCGTGGTATCTATTTTTTCATATTTTTTTAAAAATATCAAATTTAAAAAAAAAAATTTCAAAAATTTTAAAAAAATTACCACGACGGTTTTCCTGAGAAACCGTCGTGGTACATTTGAAAACCACGACGGTTTTCATAAACCGTCGTGGTATCTATTTTTTTCATAATTTTTTAAAAATATCAAATTTAAAAAAAAAATTTCGAAAATTTTAAACCGGATGGAAGATGTGTCCTTCATACATACTGGACAACCTATAGAACTCTTCACAGAATAACCAGATAGATTGCCAAGTGCAGGAAAGTCATTAATTGACCAAATCAACATTGCACGAACATTAAACGTGTCTTGACGATGAGAATCTCTAACTTGTAAACCATCTTCCCACAAGGTTTTTAGGTCATCGATTAATGGTGCCAAGTACACATCAATGTCATTCCCCGGTTGTTGAGGGCCTGAGATTAGTAATGTCAACATCAAGAACTTCCGCTTCATACACAATTCTGGAGGGAGATTGTAATTGACTAGTATGACTGGCCAGGTACTATGCCGACTACTCATGTTGTTATGTGGGTTCATTCCGTCTGTCGACAAACCGAGACGTAAATTCCTTGGCTCCGCACTAAAATCTGGATGATTGTCATCAAAAGTCTTCCATTGTGGTGCGTCGGCCAGATGCCTAAGTTTTCTATCGTCAATACGGTTATCATGGTGCCATGTCAATTTCTTAGCATGCTCGGCATTACGGAATAAACGACGTAAACGTGGACCCGGTGGAATATACCATAACACCTTAACCGACACTCCTTTCCTACCAGGCGATGGCATCTTGCCCTTCTTCCATCTTGACTCGTTACAAACCGGACATTCATCTAAATCTTCAAATTCTTTCCGGTAAAGAACACAATCATTTGGACAAGCATGTATCTTTTCATATTCCATTCCCAAAGTACTCAACGTCTTCTTCGCCTCGTACATACTAGGTGGCACTTTGTTATCATCCGGTAGAACATCTTTTAGAAATTCTAAAAGAGCTGTGAAACTAGAATTCGTCCACCCTCCCGACGCTTTCAGATTCCATAATTTAACCAATGCCCCTAATTTCGTAAATTTTGTACACCCGGTATACAAAGGTGTTTCGGCATCATTAATCATTGCCTCAAATAACTCCGGCCGGTTCACAAAGTTTTCTTCCAAATCATTTATCATATTGACCATATCATCGCGAACGTCTTCCTCAACAATAGGCTCTTTACCTTTACTACTCGTCGATGTATATTTAATATCGAAAAAATCTTCGCCATGTAGATACCATGTTTGGTAAGAACAAATAATCCCATAAGCACGCAAATGCCCTCTAACATCATCAATGGAATGAGATCTATGATTACCACATATTTGACATGGACACGGAATCTTTTCATCTTGTATGTGAGCTTTGGCAAACGACAAAAATTCTTCAACACCAGCTTCATATGCTTTAGACAATCTATCAAACCACATCCACTTCCTATCCATGATATTTGCAACTCCTAAATAAAAAAAAATTACAATACTTATTTAAAAGTGAAAGTACTGTATCATATTCATTAATTAACACCGGCTCATTAATAGATCAACAATTAAGAATCGAAGGAACATATCAAAAAACTAATTAAAATAAAAAACACCATGTAAAGCCATAATATAATTAAGTCTAAATACGGGGCAAAATTAACATGTACTGATGATGACTTAATTTAACACCCATTGCACAATTACTCTACATTGATCCCATAACATATATACATTAAACACATACAACAAGCAGAATTAAAATGTTCGTTATTGATTACTTACAGAGAGAGAGCGAATATATTGGCGTACTGAAAACGAAACTGCAATCTCGAAAACTATTTTGGGATATGTGAAGTGAAAAACTGAAAGCAAACAACTCTGGGCGTTTGGTTTAAAAAAAGTAAGCTTCCACGACGGTTTCTAGGAAAACGGTCGTGGAAGCCTGACAATTCAACGACGGTCAAGACAAAACCGTCGTGGAAAACTCGTTTCCACGACGGATCGCCAAAACAGTCGTGGAAGCATTGGGCCGCTTCCACGACGGTTACACAAAACCGTCGTGGAAGCGGCAGGCTTCCACGACGGTTTATAAAACCGTCGTGGAAGATAGCTGCTTCCACGACGGTTTTAACAAAACCGTCGTGTAAGCAGCCTCTTACACGACGGTTTTGTTTAACCGTCGTGGAAGCAACTGCCTCCACGACGGTTATTTGTAACCGTCGTGCAAGCTTGCGCTTCCACGACTGTTTTCGGAAATGCTTTTCCGCTCCGTGTTTTTGAGTTTTTTCGACGACGGTTTTTTAAAAAACGGTCGTTGAAGGACAGTCGTGGAATCCCAATTTTGTAGTAGTGTATGAAGGGAGTTTCTTGTAGAGAGCTTCATAGGGTGACAATAGATTCAAAACAGGTGTAGGCAAGTGGTTGATTAAATAAACAGCAGTTTGAAAAGCATAAGGCCAGTAAGAGAAAGGCACAGAAGAGTGAGCAAGAAGAGATAAGCCAACTTCAACCACATGCCTATTCTTACGTTCAACTCTACCATTTTGTTGAGGGGTTATAGGACAAGGATGTCTATGATGAACTCCAAGTTTTTCCAAAAAAGTTTTGATATGACGAAATTCACCTCCCCAATCCGTTTGTAGTGTTTTAATTTTTGTATTAGATTGGGTTTCAACAAGGGCTTTAAACTTTTGGAAAACATCAAATGTTTCATGTTTGGCATTTAAGAAGTAAATCCATGTGAATCTAGAGCAATCATCAATAAACAAGTAGAAATATATCACACCAGTAATTGAGGGCACAGGGGAAGCTCCCCAAAGATCAGAATAAACAATCTCAAAAGGTTTTGAAGCACGAGAAGAAGAATTCATAAACGGTAAACGATGGCTTTTAGCCATTTTACAGGAGACACAAAAATCCACAGAGTCAGTATTTGAGGTTTTTACATTACAAAGCTGCATAACTCTATTAACTATGTTGGACAAAGGATGGCCAAGTCTATTATGCCATAAAGTGGCATTTTGTAAGCAAGTGTGGTAGACTTGGACAGGAGCAGAACTTGAACATGAAGAAGAGATTGGGCTGGAACAAGAAGACAAGGAGTGGGTGGTTGATGCAGGGAGCAATTTATAAAGACCATCTTCAAGATTTCCCCGCAGAAGGATTTTCTTCGAGGAGAGATCCTTCACAAGAAAGAATGTGGGGTAAAACTCAACAAACGCTTTGTTATCATGACAAAGTTTGCTAACACTAAGAAGTTGTTTTGAAATGGCTGGAGTGTGAAAAACATGGCTTAATTTGATAGGTTTGATAGGAGAATTTATCATAACATTGCCAATATGAGAAATGTTAATTTTCTTACCATTCCCCACCATCACCTGATCATTACCAAGGAAGGGCAGTGGGTTGTCGAGAGAACTAAGGTCTGGAGTGAAGTGGTGTGTGACTCTCACTAGTAGAGCCAGCCGAACTGTGACTGGATGTGCCCATCATGGCTGTGAAGGCATTTGGTTGATATGGTTGCCGAAAGAAGGCCCTGCTAGCGTTCCCACGGTTGAATCCACTATGAAGAGGTTGGGGTTGGTAGTTAGAATCCCCCCTATGGTAACAAACATCTGCAGAGTGCCCAACCTTGTGGCAGATTTGACAAACGGTTCTTGGCTTATTGTTTGGCTTGTAAGTTGGGTTGGAGAATGGTGGGAAATGGGGTTTGCCGAGGATTCATGTGGAGGGATTGGGAGAAGGAGATTGTGGTATGCTCTGGTGTTTGTTTTGTGAGAAATTGGGGAAACGGGATTGGTTATTGAAAAAGGAGTGTTGAGGCTTGAAGTTGTTTGGGAAGTTGAAGTTGTTTGGGAAGTTGGTAGAGTTGTTGTTTTTGGAAAATTGGGTTAGGTTCATTTGGAAAATTTATATGAAAATTTTATTATATTTTGTTAGAGGGATAAATTTTATTTTTTAGAAAGGAATCTCAACTATTATTAGTAGGTCAATTTGATAACTTTAGTATTTATTTTAGTCATATTAATATTTTAAATATTGAGAGTATGATTGGAAAAATTAATATGTCACATAGATAAGAGATGAATGGTTAAGATTGATTAGGAGTAAATCCAAAGGTGGAGAATTGATCAAGAATTGGGATTAGATTGGAAATCAATTGTCTAGATTTCATGTGAAATGATCCTAGGCAAATCAATGGTCAAGTTTTGGATACTAAGTGACCAATGAGAGGTTAGGTCAAGGATTGGTGTGGTGGATGATCAAATGAGTGAGATCAAAGATGATAACCCTTGATCAATGGATGGAAAATTGAAAGAAAGAAAAATAAAAATAAAAATAGGAGAGTTAGAGGGAGAATAAGATATTATTAGTCAAAAAGCAAGAAGAGGTTTGAATCAATATAAAAAGAGAATGTTGTGCATGCATGTAACATCAAACAAGAAATGGTGTGAGTCATTTAAGCAAAATGACACACACAATGTACACTTGATAGTGACCCTTTCTCTTCCACTTGGTACAAAAAAAGTTTACACCAACTCCCTTCCTCAAAGTGGCGACAATTCAAGGAGGAAATCAGCTAATATTTCCCACTTTTACTCCTCAAAAGACAGCCCAATTTAAGACACATATTAGCTGAAAAATAAACCCTAACATCCCATTTCATTCTTACATAAGTTAAGCACAAAAACCACCAATACTATTTTCCATTTCTAACACCCCTCTAACACCCTCCTCCCTCCATTTTAAAGCTTCAAGCAACCCCATTACCAAGTTTGAAGAAGTGTGAAATGGAGTTAGAGGACGTGTTACTAGAGGTAACCCAATGATTCTCTTTGTGTTTTGGTTATTTTTAGAGAACTATGGTATGTTATGTAGTTAGAATCTTAATGTTAAACTCCTTCTTATATAGTAAAATGTTTTGGGAAGAACTTTAGAGGTCTGAGGTCTTAGAGTATCCACGGACCATTTTGGTAAGATCTACATCCTTTATTAAAGCTTGTAGATGTTGTGATAATATGGTATGAGTTAGAGACTTTGGTATAAAAAATAAATTATATGATAAGATTTTACAGAGGAGAAGCTTCATTTTAGACTTGCAATCACTTAGTTTGCTTATGTATGTTTAAAGTTATGTGCATTTGAAATTGTGACACAAGACTAGAACAAAAAGGAACCCCTGGGGTACAATCTAGCCACGGGTTTTATGAAATCTGAACCCTTTAAGCTCAAAATTTTAGATTATAAGTTATAGATTGAAAAACTAGATTATTTAAACTTTCCAACAAGATACCTTACGCCTCAAATAAATAAATATGTAATTTTTGGTAAATTTTATAAATTAAGACTATGAACTGAGAGGTTGTTCTAGCCATAGGTTTTGTATATTTTGGGTTAGTAAAGCATAATGTTTTGCAAAACTATTTTGGTTGTATAAAGTAGACATAAAAAACTTTCTAATAATATATCTTTTGCTTTATTTAGACTTGTAAGTGAATTATTATGATTTTTCTAAATTTAACCACAAATCTGGCTAAATGGTACATACGTGAGACTAATAATAACAAAACCTCGTTATACAGCATATAAAACTTCAAAACTTAAGAAAATAACTTTATGGTTATAAAATAGACATTTTGAGCTTTGTAATGAGCTATATAATTTTAAAAGGGTTAATTTCACTTTTAGCACCTCTGAAAAAAATAATAGTAAAAACAGCAGTACTTTTTGTAATATTCAATTTCAGCACTTAAAGTGGGACCCAGTAACATTTAATGTATATCAAATTACAGGTTTACCCTCATCTCCTACACACTCCCAAAAAACTTTTTCAAACTAACATGTACAGTGTTTTTTTTTTAATCCATCGAAAGATTTTTTTTTTATTAAGCTAACATTTTTAAGTAAAGGTCATAACCATTATGACCACCCGGTCATAATGGTTATGACCAGTTTTTTTTTTTTTTTTTAATCCATCGAAAGGTTTTTTTTTTTTTATTAAGCTAACATTTTTAAGTAAAGGTCATAACCATTATGACCACCCGGTCATAATGGTTATGACCAGTTTTTTTTTTTATTTTTATTTTTAATCCATCGAAAGGTTTTTTTTTTTTTTTATTAAGCTAACATTTTTAAGTAAAGGTCATAACCATTATGACCACCCGGTCATAATGGTTATGACCAGTTTTTTTTTTTTTTTTAAATCCATCGAAAGATTTTTTTTTTTAAGCTAACATTTTTAAGTAAAGGTCATAACCATTATGACCATCCGGTCATAATGGTTATGACCAATTTATTTTTTTTTAATTCATCGAAAGTTTTTTTTTTTTTTTAAGATAACATTTTAGGCCAAAAATAGTAAAGGTCATAACCATTATGACCATCCGGTCATAATGGTTATGACCAGTTTTTTTTTTTTTTTATAAATCCAGCGAAAGTTTTTTTTTTTAGATAACATTTTTGGCCTATTAAATAGTAAAGGTCATAACCATTATGACCATCCGGTCAATATGGTTATGACCATTTTTTTTTTTTAACCCAGCGAAAGTTTTTTTTTTTTTTTTTTTTAGATAACAGTTTTGACCTATTAAATAGTAAAGGTCATAACCATTATGACCATCCGGTCATAATGGTTATGACCAAACTTTCTTTTTTCTTTTTTTTAAATAAATCGAAAGATTTTTTTTTTTTAAGATAATATTTTTGACCATTTTTAAGTGAAGGTCATAACCATTATGACCATTCGGTCATAATGGTTATGACCATTTTTTTTTTAAATAATCGAAAGTTTTTTTTTTATCTAACATTTTTTATTATTTTCTCTCTCTTCCTCTTTCTCTCTCTCTCTTCCCCTTTCTCTCTCTTCCCCTCCCTCCCGCCTGCCCCCACCCCCGGAGACCCCCCACCCCCGGCCGCCACCCTCCCCCGGCCGGCACCCCCCCGACGACCCCCCTCTCTCTTCCCCTTTCTCTCTCTTCTCTTCTCTCTCTTCCCCTCTCTCTCTTCCCCCTTCTCTCTCTTCCCCTCCCTCCCGCCGGCCCCACCCCCGGCCCCCAGCCAGCCCCCCGGCCCCGCCCCCCTCCCCCGGCTTCCCCCCACCCCCGACGACCCCCCTCCCCCAGTCCGCCACCCTCCCCGGCCCCCCCCCCCTCGCGCGATTTCGCGAAATCGCGATTTCGCGATTTCGCGAAATCGCGCGAGAGGGGGGGGGCCGGGGAGGGTGGCAGACTGGGGGAGAGGGGTCGTCGGGGGTGGGGGGAAGCCGGGGGAGGGGGCGGGGCCGGGGGTCTGGCTGGGGGCCGGGGGTGGGGGCCGGCGAGAGGGAGGGGAAGAGAGAGAAATCGCGATTTCGCGATTTCGCGAAATCGCGCGAGAGGGGGGGGCCGGGGAGGGTGGAGGCCTGGGGGAGGGGGTCGTCGGGGTGGGGGGAAGCCGGGGGAGGGGGGCGGGGCCGGGGGTCTGGCTGGGGGCAGGCGGGAGGGAGGGGAAGAGAGAGAAAGGGGAAGAGAGAGAGAGAAGAGAAGAGAGAGAAAGGAGAAGAGAGAGAAAATAATAAAAAATATTAGATAAAAAAAAAAACTTTCGATGATTAAAAAAAAAAAAAGGTCATAACCATATTGACCGGATGGTCATAATGGTTATGACCTTTACTATTTAATAGGTCAAAAATGTTATCTAAAAAAAAAAAAAAAAAAAAACTTTCACTGGATTTATAAAAAAAAAAAAAAGGTCATAACCATATTGACCGGATGGTCATAATGGTTATGACCTTTACTATTTAATAGGTCAAAAATGTTATCTTAAAAAAAAAAAAAACATTTCGCTAGATTTATTAAAAAAAAAAAAAAAGGTCATAACCATATTGACCGGATGGTCATAATGGTTATGACCTTTACTATTTAATAGGCCAAAAATGTTATCTTAAAAAAAAAAAAAAAAAAAAAAAAAAGCCTTTCACTGGATTTATAAAAAAAAAAAAAAAAAAAGGTCATAGCCATATTGACCGGATGGTCATAATGGTTATGACCTTTACTATTTAATAGGCCAAAAATGTTATCTTAAAAAAAAAAAACATTTCGCTGGATTTATTAAAAAAAAAAAAAAAGGTCATAACCATATTGACCGGATGGTCATAATGGTTATGACCTTTACTATTTAATAGGTCAAAAATGTTATCTTAAAAAAAAAAAAAACATTTCGCTGGATTTATTAAAAAAAAAAAAAGGTCATAACCATATTGACCGGATGGTCATAATGGTTATGACCTTTACTATTTAATAGGCCAAAAATGTTATCTTAAAAAAAAAAAAAAAAAAAAACTTTCACTGGATTTATAAAAAAAAAAAAAAAAAAAGGTCATAACCATATTGACCGGATGGTCATAATGGTTATGACCTTTACTATTTAATAGGCCAAAAATGTTATCTTAAAAAAAAAAAAAAACATTTCGCTGGATTTATTAAAAAAAAAAAAAAGGTTATAACCATATTGACCGGATGGTCATAATGGTTATGACCTTTACTATTTAAATTTTGAAAAAGTTATTTGGGCCATGCGAGGTAGAGAGATTTTGAGTGTGTAGGAGATGAGGGTAAACCAGTAATTTGATATACATTAAATGCTACTGGGCCCCACATTAAGTGCTGAAATTGAAGGTTTCAAAAAGTGGTGATATTTTTAATATTATTTATTTCAGAAGTGCTAAAAGTGAAATTAACCCATTTTAAAATGAATAAGTATATAATTTTTAATAAATCACATAACATTATATTGAATATGGTAAACTTATATTTTACTATGAGACACTAAGGAAAACATCCATATTAATATTTAAAACCCCTGAGATTTTAGAAAATAAATTATAAGAGCAGAAACTAAATACTTTAAGCTTTCTAATAAGTTATTAAGTGTCTAAAGCATAATTATACACAAATTTAAATAAATCTTACAAATTAAAATTTTACACCGAAAAAATGATTAAACATTTAAAATGTGATATAAGGGTAAGTCATAACATATGGACATAAATATTGATGAAATGAGTTGGCATTAAGTATTTGATTAAATAATGTAAAAAACTCTAACTTTATAAAATTGAATCATAAGTTTTTAGATGGATCAAGATAAAGTAAACTAGATGATTACTAGATATATACCAAGAGACTACTGTAATCCAACTAAATGATCATGACTAATATGATTGGGCCTTCCAAACCTAATACTAAATGGAAGGCAACCGACTTAAGGGTATACATTGATGTCTCATTATCAGCAATGTGATATTGATTGATTAATTAATTAAGAAATAAATAAATAAACTAATAAATATATAACAAAATGTAATTATGCTAAGAAAGTTAATTAGTAATTAATAAAGTAATTAATTAATTAATTAATTATAAGGGTTAATAAGTGATCATTAATTGTATAAGTAAGATTATTATATTGAGTAATTAAATTAAAGATTAATTAATCATTAATTATTAATACAATAATTTATAATTAATTAAAGATTAATTAATCATTAATAACTAACATAATTATTAATTACTAAGTATTACTTAATAAATGAGAAAGAATATTTTTAGAACATAATTAATTATTGAGGATATAATTACTAATTAATTAATAAAAATTATGTAATTGATTTATTATTTCCTAATTAAGTAATAATTAAGGATTACTTAATTAATTAATTAATTAATTGATTGATTAATCAATTAAATTAAATTAAATTAATGATAATTAGTAGAATTTTCTTTTATGCTTAAAAATTAATAAGAATTAATTATTAAGATTAGTTATGAAGCAAGTCAATTAAATCTATCTTAATTTCTAATAAATAAATAAATATTTTTAATTATGATCCACTCTAATGACAAAGTATTATTAAATTATGACAGTTTCCTGAACTTACGTACTAGGAGTTACAATTCTCAAAGTTTAAGCACATAAGACAAGTAAGTATAAACCTTACTTAAAGCGTGAAACAAAATGTTTTTCTTTATTGATATTTTATATTTGCTATGATTTGCCTTGATGATGTGATGAGTATATGAGTTATATGTATTGCTTTGATTAAGCATTTGATATGCATAATTTCTTTTGCACTAATATGATTTACATGTCTTACATATATTTATACTACAATAATAGATGTATAGTGACGTGCAAATCTATATATTGTCATAATTAATAAGAATGATGTTAACGAAAAATAAGAATAAGTGTCGTACAAGCCTCCAATTAGTAAGAGAATATGATAAGAACGAAAGTTATAAGTTATGACATTAGTGGTTGTTAGAAAATCGCTCCTCCAACTCTCTATTGGTTGTGCGCATTTGGATACAACATAGGGGCCCTTAAATAGACAAGATATGTATTTTATAAAGCATAATTGAACACATATATATCACATAATTTTGAACATTCATGCTGTGATGTGTGATGATATGATCTATGAAAATATTTTATGAGATATAATTTGTGCTTGCTGAACAAAAGCTTATATATGTTTATTTGTGCTATATGTAACATGGGTAAGCAGCCCGTCACTTAGATGTTTTCTGGATTGGCGACACAGTGTGGAGGTGATGAAGGAAGGGAGTAGGATTCCACCACAAATTTAATTTTCGCATTTAGATTTCTTAAGCTATTTTGTATCGATTATCTTTAAAACTATGTTTTTAATATTTTAGTATTACTAAACTAGTATGAGTACTTAAAGACTTTAAAGTCTTTTGTTTTAACTCGCATGACGTTATAACTTTTTAAAAACTATCTAAGTACGAATTTGAAGATAATATTTATTATTTAGAAATTTCAATTTTTTCTGTTAAAATTTTAGTTTATTAAACTCGTCAAGTACTAGTATGATTTGTATGTTAAAAAAAAAATTCAACAGTTTTAACATAAAACATAAACAAGTATTAAGATTATATGAATTAAGAATAAATAAGTTAATTAATGGTTTGATAAGTCGGGTCATTACAGATCAAACATTTGAATAATGTAAAACAAACAAGTCTCATTCATAATATAGTTATTGATTATTGATTATTGACTCTAAATTTATAATAATTATTTTGATATATGATGGACATACATTTAACTAAAAGATATCGTGAATTTTAACAAATTATAATAATAAAGAGAGTGAGGTTTGGTTGTAACTTTGTTAATATATGAGTTTGTGCTAAATCTTGAAAAATATTGGGGGGTACATTTCTTTACAATAAAAGATATATAGACTCTTAAAAAACTTATTACAAGACAACAAATTACTTGATCAAAAGTTTGAATAGTGAATTGTGAGAGGATGAATAACTCATTATAAGACAAAATAACTTGACTAGTAAATTAAGAGAGAATGAATAGTTAAGAAACTCTTATTTCTAATATAGTTATAGATATATATATATAAACTTTTTAGTCAATTTCAATGTCAAATCTAGAATGGTAAAATAATAATAATAATAATAAGATAAAATAAAAATCAACAAAAGTGATACAACGCTTGTAATTCAACAAGTGAGAATGTTAACCAAAAAAAAAAAAAAGTTATTAGACCCGATGATTGATTTTGGACAAATTTGAAAAAAATGGCCAAAACTTTTTTTTTATTTAGAAAAAAATGGTTAATGAATTGGTCATTTTGTGATCGACCATAATCAATTAAATGATTGATCAATAAATTATTAATTGATCATGATTAAAGGTGACATATATTGATACTAGTCAATCAATTGATATTATCAAATGATCGATCTAATTATTTTAGGTAATTTGTTCATTTTGTCCCTAAGTTATACATTTTGTCATTTTGGTATCTGAATTTTAGATTTTGGTTAATTAATCCCTGAATTTTTTATTTTAGATAAGTTTGATCCCTTATATTGAAATTGATGAAATTATTTTAATTTAGTGTATACAACCATGTTTCAACTCATGTTAACATGAAATTGTACAAAAATAATTACACTAAGTATACAATTTTTTTTATCATTCTTATTAAAACCATTAAAAACTAAAACTTTTTAAAACATAATGTAATAAATTTTTTAAAATTTTTAGTTATTATGTGATAAGGATATGATTATTTATATTTCAGAAATTGCCTTCAATTTTAGTATGAGGCACCACACTGTCAAAAAAAAAAAAAATCAATGATTAATTTACTAAAATAAATGTTAAGTAATCAAAATGACAGAATATTCATAATTTAAGGATTAAATGATAAATTATTCTAACAATTTTTTTAAAAAATGATCATTTTACTAATTTAACAAAACCAAGATATTCATAAACAAGAAATGTTTTTAGAAAGGGTCATTTTTCGACTTATCACATTAACTTTATAACAAAAAAAGAGATTGTCACGAGTCTATTGCAATAACATCAAATTTCAGAGAAATAATTACGTTATATACAAGACTTCATCATTGATTAAAATCACTAAAAACTAAAATATTTTGTGCTTAATACAATTATTCCCACAAAATTTTAAACAATTTTATCATTTTTTTTAAATTATTAATTTAGCATATTCTAGTGAGATGCTAATGTTTATTTCTTTTTAAATACTTCCGTAAAAAAAAAATTATTATTTTTAGAGAAAAGAAAACATTTTCATAAAAAAGTTAAATTGCTTATTTAGACAATAGATTTTTAAATTTATACAATTTTGATTGCCTTCTTTTTTATAGTAACAATAATCTTAATCTATTAAAATATTGATAGTATATTCCGTTAATTTTTAGTATGAATTCATTAGTATCATTTTTTTACCATTGAAAGATTCTGTTTCAAAATTAATGAGAAGAATTATTTTAATAATATTTTTAATTATTTAAATTCACTCTAATTTAAAAAAAATAAAATTACATAAATTTAAAAATTTAACCTTTATTTAGCTCTCTAATTTGAATCTAAATTTTTTTTTCAATTTTTATCTTTTTTTTAAATTTAATAAAAATTATAACTAATATATCAAATAATCAATTTTAACCAAAACTTTTATCGGTGCACCGAACGCGATAGAGTTCAACCGACAATTAATATTTCTAGCATATTTAAGCAAATTTTGCGAGACCTTACTTTTTGACTCTTTAATCTCCGAGGTCTCCTCCTCTCTTTACCCGCCTTCTCTCCCTCTGTCTCCGTACAAAAATATTTTGCCGAAGCCGCGGATTTCTGTGTATGGCTGTTCGAAGGCTTTGGTCCTCTTAGAAGATTCTCTCTCCTCTCTCCACCACCATCGAAGAGACCCTCCCTCACGAACGGCGCAAGGGGATAGACCGGACTTTGATCGAATTTTGCTTAGCTGATTGATTTTCATGCGCTTGTCTTCGATTGTTTAGGGTTAGGGTTAGGATTTGGGGTTTTTTGTTTATCTCGAAGAATAACGAGATGGCTTTGTATTTTGTTCGATTTTAGTGATAGGGTTTTGGAATTTTGGATTTTTTTTGTTTTCCTTTTGATTGTTCTTGAATTCGTCTCTCTTTGTAGAAAAAAATTGTAATCAGACATTTTCTTACTTCATTATTATTTTATTCTTTTCTGATCGATTTTTGTTTCCAGAAAAAGAAAAGAAAAAGAAAAAAAGAAAGAAGAGAGTGCCAGTAAAATATTATCCATATAAAAAGATTTGTTCCTTGCGTTCCCAATTCTGCCAAAAAAAAAAAAAAAAGGTCTTAAAAAAAATTGGAAAAAATAACTAATATTGTGGAAAAATTATTATTCATAAATGGCGAACTCCGGATTAAGCAACAGGAATAACGGGCAGCGATTAGGCATTACGGAGCCCATTTCACTGGGTGGCCCATCGGAGTACGATGTGATGAAAACCCGGGAACTTGAAAAGGTTTTGTTTTGTTTTATTTTATTTTATTTTGGGTTCATTTTAAAGTAGTTCCCTTATTCTAAATTTTGTGAAATTTTTTACATGAAATTATGCTGAATTGGGTTTGGCTTTGTGGGTGTTCCAGTATTTGCAAGATGCAGGATTGTATGAGAGTCAAGAAGAGGCTGTCGGTAGGGAGGAGGTGCTTGGCAGACTAGACCAGGTTGAATTACGATTCTGTCAGTTTCTTTTCTCTCTGTTTGGTTTCTGAGAAAAATACTGAGAAGGAAAGAAAGTTCAGTTTTTTTATTTTTTTGGTTCCTTTTCTGTTAGTATACTACTTTTGGTAGTTGGTTCACGTTGTACTTCCCCATGTCTTAGTTTATTGGATTTGTAATGGTCCACTACATATTAAAAAAAATAGGGTAAAAGGTTAACCTTCCATGGAGTATGTCTGATTTCTTGAATCATGCTTGGTGTTGTTGATATGGTTGTTATGTGTTTTTATTTATTTATATATTTTTGGTCG
This sequence comes from Ficus hispida, assembly GCA_025413025.1. Classification (NCBI taxonomy): domain Eukaryota; kingdom Viridiplantae; phylum Streptophyta; class Magnoliopsida; order Rosales; family Moraceae; genus Ficus; species Ficus hispida. The sequence continues at coordinate 15,804,729 of CM046366.1, read as the reverse complement.
TAAATGAGACAGATTGTGAAGTTATGGGCCAAAACAATTAGCCGGGCAAAGGGTTTGAATGAGCAGCTGGTGCAAGAAGCAAACGCAAAGATTTTCACTTTCGGTTCATATCGACTAGGGGTAGGAGCTTCTTTTTCGTCTCTCACTTTCAGAATGGTTTCTTTATTTGCATATTTCCAGTATTGAATTTATGATTTTTGTCTGGAGAAGAAGACAGGAAAAATGATTTTCAACAAATGCTTAATCCTCAGGCTTTGGATTTGATTTACAATTATTACTTTTTACTAGTTATGCTATGACGATTTAATGTGATAATTGAACATTTATGTTCTTGGATTTTAGACACTGTATATTCAAGATTTTTCAAGATGGATAGATTGAGATCTTCCTAAAGTCTAGTTTTAGACTTCATTGAAGTTCTTTGAGGCATAGTTAATGTATATTCATTTCAACTTTTTCAATTTGAGAAGGAAGTTATTTCAATTTGTGTTGTATTTTGGTACAAAATTGTATAATGTTCATTAGCAATCAATAGAATAGGACTTGAACGTAATTGGGGGTTTCTAGAGGGTCAAACCATGCTTTCAAATTGATGTGTCTTTTTCTTACTTTGTAATTATCCGAAACTGTGCTTTATTTATTATTTGAACTTTAACGCTCTACATATTTACGATTCCCTCATTGTTAGGTGCATGGTCCAGGTGCAGATATAGACACCCTTTGTGTTGGTCCAAGACACGCAACACGAGAAGTATCAACTTTAACCTTTTGTAGCGCAAGTTTCTTTTTACTGCTTCCATTTAATAATAAACTTGAGTTGCTCCTATAAATTGGTTGTAGGAAGATTTTTTTGGTGAGCTACATAGAATGTTAGTAGAGATGCCTGAAGTAACAGAGGTGCACCCTGTGCCTGATGCTCATGTTCCAGTGCTTAGATTCAAGTTCAATGGGGTTTCTATAGATCTACTATATGCAAAACTGTCACTTTGGGTTATTCCTGAGGTAAACAGACGAATTATCCTCATATCTATGTTTGTTCTGGAATTTGCAATTGAAAAGCATGCTCATATTTATATGTTTATATTTCTGTCAGACCTCTAGTTTTATTTACATTTGTTTTATGCAACTCCGTGAAGTGTAGTCAATATTGATGAATACGCAATCAGTTGTTGTTTCTTGATAGCCAACCAAATTACTTGTATGCTTTTCTCAAGTGATCTAAGATTTTGATAATTCTTTGTTTTATCGTAAGGAAATAAGAAGCATTACAATTAGGGCGAAGAGCTTAACTGTTTAAAGAACCCACGTCTCCTTCATATACACTTACTTGATTTAGGTTGAACACCTGTAAATAATTTTCGGGCCTAGGGGAATACAAAAAAGAAAAAAAGATGTGTGTGGAAGTGAGTGAGAAACTTGGATGATAAGAATGGGTTGTCTCCCTTGTCTTTCGTCTAAGGCTTCAACTTTGATGAATTATATGACAAGGTACCGAAATTTGAGTTTGAAAACCTTAGGAGATTTGGGTACAAGGGACTTGTTTCTTTGGATCAACTTGTGGTTATGTTTCTCAAGTTCAATCAGGCTTGTTTCTCGACTTGTGTTGATGGATCTAATGGAAGTCAGTATTGAATGTTTGAGTCACCTGGTGATGATAATTAATTGGAGCAATGTCCGATTGATTAGGATTGCATGTGCCAAGTGACATTTTCCATATGCAGTGACAGAGTTATTCGTTGTTTTGCTTTCATGCTCTTGTTTATGCTAGGTCTGCTTAAAAAGCAATTTGTTATTTTGATTTTTGGATTTCTGTGCCTGATATATTTTTCTGGACAGGACTTGGATATATCACAAGACTCAATACTGCAGAATGCAGATGAGCAGACAGTTCGTAGTCTGAATGGTTGTAGAGTTACTGACCAAATTTTGCGTTTAGTTCCAAATATTCAGGTTTTTGTTCGTTGCTTTCTAGGCTATTTTATTTGCATGGTTAAATTTGCAATCATTTTATATTAGTCTCTCTTTCTGATTTTGTTTATGTTCTTTGTGTTCCAGAATTTCCGCACAACATTGAGATGCATGAGATTATGGGCAAAGCGTCGTGGTGTTTATTCTAACGTATACTACAAATTCTCTGTTATGCTAGATTATGGTGTCCTTGTAGTTGTTGCTTCTACAATCTTCTTTCATATTTATTAGAGTTTCTTTCTTTTTATCACTGCCAGGTTTCTGGGTTTCTTGGTGGTATAAATTGGGCATTGCTTGTTGCTCGGATATGCCAATTATACCCTAATGCACTGCCCAATATGCTAGTATCTCGGTTCTTCAGAGTATATACTCAATGGCGTTGGCCAAACCCAGTTATGCTTTGCGCCATAGAAGAAGGATCCCTTGGACTTCAAGTTTGGGATCCTAGAAGAAATCCAAAGGACAGGCATCACTTGATGCCTATAATTACTCCAGCTTATCCTTGCATGAATTCAAGCTACAATGTGTCATCAAGTACTTTGCGTGTCATGTCAGATGAATTTCAGAGGGGGAGTGAAATTTGTGAGGTATGATCCTACCATTTGATCTATGTTACATGTCATTTCCAATGAAATCAAATGTATCTGAAGATGACATTATGAATTGTGTTGCAATCATTTCTTCTCACCACTATAAACAAACTTGCAACATATAGTGTTATCCTTAAATGCTATGCTATACTCTCTCTCTCTCTCTCTCTCTCTCTCTCTCTCTCCAATTAATTGATATTAGCTTTCATCTTAGAGCAGACCTGCCATTGTTGGGTGAATGAGATTGAAAGAGTAGTTTTGGGCAAGGTTTAAAATTCCGCAATTGGATATTAAGGCGTTTTCTGTTTGTGAGTTAAGACATAAGCCTTAATGCGGTTTGAGGCGTAAGCCTCAAAATGAAACCATAACATAAGTCGAAAAAATATGAAAAATCATATAGTAGGTAGAAATCATAACATAACATCAAATTTTTTTCCTTCAAATAAATTTTTTTTCTTCAAATGTCTATCTTTCAGCCTCTTGTTGAACATTATGTAAACCAATGTGTTCATCTTTATGGTAGCCAAATGATTTCTTTGGACTGGGAAAAACTTCAGAACAATTGAGGCTATAGCCTCAATAGTGCACAATTACGTGCGTTTCTGAGTACGCCTCAATTCATAGAGGCGTACGCAATTTAGAGGGCAATTGAGGCTTAGGCCTCATTACTATTTTTTTCCGCAATTCACTGAGGTGCACCTCAAATTGCGCAATTTTAAACAATTGTTTTGGGGCAGACAGTTATTTTGTAGCTTTGAATTATGGTGCTAAGCTTGATGCCTTTCTATGCTTTTGGTCCAGTTCAAATTTCTTGTCAAGTATCGAATTTTTTTTTCCAGGGAACATGTTTCACATTATTTCAAACTCGGATAGTTTGTTTTCTCATTTTCATTTTATTTTTATTTTTCTAAGTTTGATAGTTGTAATTGCATGCAGGCTATGGAAACAGACAAGGCTGATTGGGATACCCTTTTTGAGCCCTATCCCTTCTTTGAAGCATATAAAAATTATCTACAGATAGACATCAGCGCAGAAAATGTCGATGACTTTAGAATATGGAAAGGCTGGGTTGAGTCTCGCCTCCGGCAACTGACATTAAAGGTGAGACTAGCTCCCCAAATATAAATATAGTATAACTGTTATGTGTTATATACTATTTTATTAATTTCCTTGAATCGCCCTTATGATTAGTGATTCTTATTGCTACAATCTCCATATTCAGATTGAGTGGCACACTTACAACAAGCTACAATGCCACCCATACCCAGGGGAATTTTCAGACAAATCCAAACCTTTCCATTGTAGTTACTTTATGGGTTTGCAACGAAAACAAGGAGTTCCAGTGAGTGAGGGTGAACACTTTGATATACGGTTAACTGTGGAAGAATTTAAGAACTCTGTCAACATGTATGCATCGAGGAAGCCTGGAATGCAGATCCACGTATCTCATGTAAAACGCAAAAGCATACCCAATTTTGTATTTCCTGGTGGAGTTCGACCAGCCCGTCCATCTAAGATAACTTGGGACATGAAGCGGGCTTCAGAACTGAAAGCTTATGGGCATGCTCAACCAGATAAGTCAGATGAAAGTAAAACCGTTTTAGATGGATCAGATGATGGGCGTAAGAGAAAGCGGGCGGATGATAATGTTGAGAGCAATCTGAGAAATGTCAATTCGGTACCCTTTAGTGGGGAAGTTCTTGAAGCAGGTTCCCCAGTTAGTGCTGTCAGTTCATCAAATGTAAAGTGTGACAATATGGATATGAACAGACTGGTGGAATCACAAAGAGAAAAGTCTCAGGACAATTGTGCAGACAGCTTTAAGAACTCAGCAGACATCCCAACGCAAAATGGTGAAAACGAAGCATCGTCGAGATGCAGTCCACTGACAAAAATTGTCCCTGTAGTTGATGCTGTTGATGCATCGAGCTCCAAAGCAGCAGAGAAGATGGCTATTGACAATATCATGTCTGGTCCGTACGTTTCTCACCAAGCTTTGCCAGAAGAGTTAGATGAGCTTGATGATTTTGAATACAGAAATCAAGCAAAAGATTTTTCTGGGAACACGAAGAGCGGTCAAGTGGAGACTTCAAAGGGAAATCAAATAGCAGCTCCATCAACATTGAGCACCGGAATGGGTCTTCCTACTGGTTCATACCATAATGGGGGCTTAGAGGAGCTCGAGGTCGAATCTGTAACTTTTGTTTCCTCATTAGTTTGTACTTGTCTCGTTATATATTTATATCATCTACTTATGTTCCTTTTCCATTCAGATTCTTTTTATTATGAATGCATTATTCTTGGTCCAAAACTATGGTAAAGTGTTAAAGAAACAAGTTTATAGACGTATGTGTTTAGTAATATACATTATTTGAAAAGATGAAATTGTTCTTTTGTTCCTCTCAGTTTATGGAAGATGGAAAAAAATTTCTCATCTGACTTATCTTCCTTTCTGTTTTTGAAGATTCGCTTTTCTAAAGTCGAATTAAAAGTTTCTCAAACTAGAAAACAAAAAGAATCTTAATAATCGCCATGTAGCTCCTGTCGGGTATTACTGACCCACAAATTAGCATGGCTCTCATTCGTTGTATTACTATGACGTTCAATAGCCAGATATATATATAGATACATATATGCTATTATATGACTTATGTATGATTTCAGAATGCAGTAGTACTGACAATATCTGGTTATTCTTTTCTCTAAAGCCTGCTGAACTTGTGGCGCCAGTTTCTAATGGATCTTCTGCACCTGGTGCACAGCGAAAGCCAATCATCAGGTATTTAGCAATTAATTTAATTTCTTAAAAAATAGTAAAACATTAGTGTACAAGTAAAAAAGGGAATAAATGATCTTCTGTTCTCGTCTTTTATCTCATTTTCTGCTAAACAAATTACACTAATGTTTTACTATTTTTTAAGGGAATAAATGATCTTCTGTTCTCGTCTTTTATCTCATTTTCTGCTAAACAAATTATACTATGTCGGCGTGAAAACTTTACACGGGTTTAATGGGGTAATTAGGATAGTGTGTTAAGCAAGAATCACGGACAAAACGTGCTAAGGTGGGAATAATGATGATTTCAGCAGAGGCTGAGTTGGGTTCTTGTGGAGGAATGGAATTGAGGTGCTCATTAATGTCTTAGGAGTTCCACAACTTAAGCCAGGGGAGTTTTTCAAATCTTGTTGACAATCTGTGATATAGCATGTGCTTTTCGGAGTCGGTTTGTTCGGAAAAGTGATGGGGGTTGATGCTGCTAAATGAAGAGCAATTCTGTTTGTTGTGGTTTTGTGATGAATATTGTTCTCGTTTAATGGAAGGATGCTGGAATCATTTATTGCTTTCTTTTTTTCCTCTGTTGAGAGCTAAAATATTTAGGAAGCCAGGGAAGGGACGACAGCCTAGCGGACTGATGATTTTTTTTTTTTTTTTTTTCTAAATAATATCATAAATAGATTTCAAGCTCACTATTTAATTTTATGTTTGTTAATAGTCTCATTTTATTGTCTCTTACGCTTGCAGGTTGAGCTTCACTTCTTTGGGCAAAGCTAGCGGAAAAAGCTCATAAAAGGGATATTAATTTGTAGTCTGCTATGTAAAATAAGAAACACTTTATTTATCAACTTTTTTTTTTTTTAAACATTTGTAATAATGAATGTAATCAATATATATCTCCAGCTAACAAAGCCGCTTTTTCTGTAAATGAGGATTTGCCACAAAGAATGTGGATTGTACGGCTGGAAGCAAAGAGATTAAAAAAAGAAAAAAAGAAGCTAAGTTGGCCGAGAGATGTGTTACTCCCAAATACCATAATGTCTCTATGTAGGACCGAAAAAAAAACTAATATTCCGATATAATGTTTCCTATTAAATAATGCCGATATTTCGTTTTAAATTTTATTATACCAACCCACAAACTTGCAAATCAACAATTATGAGTTTAGAACTAGAATGTCCGGTTTGGAAACAACAAATTCAATGCCAAACATAACTAGAGTCCAGTAAGGACTTTTGAGAGAAAAAAACATATGTTTTAGAACAATATAAGAGAATATCAATAATATATTAGAGAATATCAGTAATATTTAATATTAATTATTAATAATATAGGCTTATAATAGAAGATCCTTTTACCTATGTTCTAAGACATTTTTCTACGTTTTAGGATGGTTTAATAGGTGTAATGTTGACACGCCTTATGTGTCTTGTTGGAGATCGCGAAGTAGTTAGGAAGTATTTATAAAGGATATATCATAAAAATGATCCTTGAAGTCAGTTTCTGATTCCTAAGATGATGTTTTAAATAATGTACCGGAATATCTATAGAATAACAGAATTAGTGTCATCAAATCATTTCGTGATCACTTAAAAAAAATTAATTTTATAAATATAATTTAATGATAATTTTAAATTTAAATTCTCACGTGTAGGGTTGAAATCCCAATCTCAAATTAAAAAAAAAAAACCCAATTCAATTAGAAAAAGTAAAAAATAAATGATTGACAATTGCCCATTCTATTTTTACAACTTGATAATTGAAGGTTAACAACATAAATATTCAATTCTCTTCTGAAACATGCACTACAAATTCCCCAAATAAAACCAAAAAAATAAAAATAAAAAACCAAAAATAAAAATAAAAATTTTCTAAAACCTCCTAATAAGTCAAGGTTCCAAAAATTACAAAGCAAAACCTTTCAAGAAGTCAGGATCTCTCTTAGCCTTCTCCTGAAACTTCTTGAACCACCTGTCCAGAATATCCATCGGCACCACCAGCTTCGACCCATCCACCCCACAAAACGACTGCATGAAATTGAACAGATTCTCCCCCACCTTCATCGCCACCTTCTCTATCCTCTTCTCCGCCGCCGCGTCCAGCGACGGCAGCGCCGCCAGCTCCTCCACCGACACCCCGATCTTCGCCGACGCCGGCGGCGCTGCATCAGCTGCGGCGGCGATCTGGAGCTGTCCGCCGGCGCCGAAGCCTCCGGGTTCGGGCCAGGGCAGGGAGAGAACGGTGGAGGGGCGGGCAAGAGTGACGGCGCCACAGAAGACGAAGGGGGAGCCGGGGGACTGGACGTAGACGGCAAGGGCCTTGTCCGGAGGGAGAGAGAAGTTGTTGAGGAGGAAGATGCAGATCTCGCGGACCTGGTCGTAGGAGTCGCCGACGAAGGTGTTCATGTCGAGGATCCAGTGGAAGGTGTCGATCTGTGAGAACGCGGAGATGTCCATCGGAAAGCTCCGGTCGGGGAACACCACGCCAAACATGGCCGATCTTGATTTCGATTTTGATGTCAGAGATTTTTGGGAAAAGGAGTGTTTTGGTCTTCTGCTCTTGATTTTGTGTTTATATGGTGTTTGGGGAGAGTCGTAGAAAAGCTCGAGTAGTTTCTAGAACAACAAGAGAGGTTTTACCCCCACAAAGTGATAAATTTTAATTACGAATATCATAAATTATTTAATATTTAAATTACGTGAATTTTATAAAACTGAAATAATTATTTTATTTTTTTTATTTATAATAAATTTTATTTTAATTTTGTGATATATCGTGGAATTTTTCGATAATTTTTCTAGCATGTAAAGCCCCTGTTAAAAAAGTTTGGAGCCAAAAACAAACGAATTGGGGATTATTGTTAGGGTATATAATGGTGAGTATTGATTAAGGGTAGGGTAATGATCATGAGAGGCGTCATAGGACAACTTATTACTTTATTTATTAGACATTGGTTGAGTATAATTCCACTAAAAAAAACAAAGAACTTGAAACTTAAAAAATACTCTTCGACCGAAGATGCACCTCCATTTTCTTCTAATGGAATATTATCTTTTTTGATGTGATATTATCTGTTACAAGTTTTATATTTATATATTATTATTTTTGGATTCAATCATAAAATGTTTTATATCATTATGATATGATATTTTTACTTATTAAATATTAAATATATTTATTTTCAAATAATATAATATTATATAATTTATTATTTTTTTTTAAAGATTAATGACTGTCACATTGAATCTCAATCTTTAGATATCGATTGGTTCTACTTGGCGGTGACCTTTGAAGCCAAATTCGCCACCTAAGGTTGGGTCTTGTCAGCCAAGGACCTAATCCAGCTCCTCGTTTGGTGCTCAACCTCTTGCGGTGTGGTCCTCGCACCTGTTGTTCATGAGCTTTGCAATTTGGCCGGGGAAAATCCAAAGGAGAGAGAAGAAATTTGGAGCTTGTTGAAGGGACTCATGGGTATTATAACATTTTATTGCAGTGGTGCAGAGCAAGCTGATGGTTTTTGTGATTATGATGGTGATCATGGGCTAAACGTTTTAATTTTTTTTTTTATGTTTTTTATTTTTTTATTTTTTTTTTACACGTGATATACGTGCGGGTGGTGGATATGTGTGGGATTGGAGGTGAAATGGAGGCATTTTTCACGATCATTACGGACGACGTTCCTAAGGAATTAGGATGGTACGATCATTTGGGATTAGTTGTTTAGTTGGAATTGTCTTGTGTGATCCTTTGGTTTGAGCAAAAACCATTATAGTAAACTACAAAACAACATAAAAAAATAAGAAATAAAAGAAATTTTCAAAATGGCTCACCATTAGGTTTTTTTTGTTTTAACTTTATATTTGCACACTTTTTTGTTATGCTCATTCTAAATGTTAAATATTCTTTTCCATGGAAAATCACATATTTTTTCTAATTAAAGTTATAATTTTAATATCAACTTTCCTAATGATAATGAATATTTAATTGAAGAAAAAAGACATCATTATCCTTACTTTTCATTATAGATTGGTGTGTAGGTCCCAAAACCAATAACTTGACTAGCTAGAAGACATCTCTTACCTATATTTAAGAAAGTCAATGACTCTTTTGATCATACCTTATTTATTTGTCTCATGACAGTCATGTCATTGTCACGTGGTCATCCTTTATAGCCATGCGGAATTTGTCGGGCTTTTACCTTTTGCTTTATTTGTTTATTTCACAAACGTAAAGTGTGTTCCATATAACTAATTTTTTAAGAAAAAGAAATGAAAAGCTTTCTTTAACAGACACGTGTAACTCTTTTTTGAGGACTTAACCCATAAATAAATGTTAGGTGACCATAGAAAAATACTATTATTGATTAAAGTATTATTTTATACCAAACCTGCAACTTTCTCCAAAATCCCATCTTGCTTGTGAGTTAAAATATATTGTTATATTTTCATGTCTTAACGATTGTCTTTCTAATATTATTTTGACAACATATCAATTTGTTTAAATATTTTTAGTATTTAATATATATATATATATATATATATTTTTTGTGGTAGCCAAAGGGTCTTAGACCAAATTGGGATTCTTGTTGAAGTTAAAATATTCCATAATCCCGAGTTATGGGATAGGTCAAAGAACAATGATTGTCACATCAGTGAGGAGTGAGGACTTTTAGTTGTTTATAAGTATCATAAGTTTTTTTTTTTATAAATAAATCAGCAATTCTTTTAAAGTTGTAATTTAGTATAATTCACTTATGAGTCCACTAAGATTTTTTGTCAGCAAGTCTATGTGGTTGATCTATCTTGTGGGATTATGTATATATTCTTGTTTGTTTGTGGGGAAAAAAAAAACAGTAATTCATTTTCAAGGTAAGTTAATAAAAGTTCTAGCTTCTAGTTGGGGAAAAAAGAGAGGAGAAATTGGTTTGGGAAAAAAAAATGAAAAGAAAAGAATAAGGGAGAGCTACACTCGTTAGAAGCAAGAATAAGGCCATTGATCACAAAAGAGATGTTTATAAGATGGTCGTTAACCACAGGCTAGAAAACCTCCTAAATATTATGATGTCGGGACACGGGTTTATTTGTTTGTCATCACTCGTTCATCTTTGCTGCTGGTAATAAGTTGTACTGTCGTTCATTTTGCTGCTTCGTCGTTGGTTCCGAGTCCAAAACGTGGCCGTTTCGGAGGCCTAGTTATTTTAAGTTGAATGTGTCGTTTGACGCTGCTCCTTGGTGTTTTTGGACCGCCGTGCTCACAAAGAAAGCCAGATTGGATTATTGTTGAATGAACATTGAGCTGAGCTCTTCTTCTATCTGGGTTTGCTTCGTTTTCTAGGTGTGAACATGATTTCCACCTATTTCTCAGGTGGAATTTGCTTTGGTCCCTGATAATGGCTCAAAGCTAATAATTACGTTCATTTGATTATGAGTTTGATCACAATACGTAGTTTCGATTATGTGATACCGGTTTTGATTCAAAATTAGATGTCACGTTAACGGTTGGTATTTTATGTGACACTTAAACATGTAATTTAATAAAAAACATAGATATATTAACGTTATGGATATTTATATGACAATATGAATTATTAAATCAATAATTATCTTTTCATGGAAAATATTTGTTTTAATTATAAAAATAGTAACTATAGAATACGACTCTAATCGAAATACTTGGAGCAACAAACGACATGTTGTAGTCCCCTAGTAGGCGCGTGGCCGCTCCCTAAGCACATAGAGTGTGCGATTATGATTAAGACAAGAGGGAATTTTCCCCATGTAACATGCAATCCCAGTGTATAAATAGACCCTTAGAGTTGTTTGGTAGGGTTAAAAGATTAACAACTTATTCTCTAGCCTCATAGAGCACTTGATCTCTGCCATTGGAGTTAAGAAGTATAATCAAGAAAAGAAAAGAACTAATGTCCAAGACAATTCAACGGTTCTTGCAAACTTATTGAATGTTAGAGAAAAGACTAGTAAGGAAGACCAAACGTCAACCAATGAGTGGACGATTGTGGTAGATAGAAGTCTATCACTTTTAGATGTTTTAAAAGGTTATAAAAGCAAGGGTATTAGAAGGTTAAATTAGGGCCAGTTTGAGAGAGATTTTGTAGATATAGTTTTGGATATATTTTAGTTGGAGTTTTGAAAATATGTGTTTGTTGTAAAAAAATTTAGAGTAAAAAAAATATATAAAAACTTAAAAATTTTTGGAAAAATTTAATTATAGATCTTATTTTGTTGTTCTTAAATTCTAAAAAAAATTGTCTCATTTAGACTTTAATAACAAAATTTTAAACTTTTAAAATTTGAGTTTATTGTAGTCATTTGGAGATGTAAATGGTGAAAAGTAATTTTGAGTTGAGAAAATAGATAAAAAAAAAAAAAAAAAAGAAAAAAAGAAAACGAAAATCAGACACCAAATGTGTCTCCAAACAGTCATTAGACTTCTTAAAGAGAGAGAGAGAGAGAGAGAGAGAGAGACTTTTAACATTCTATTAAAAAAAAAAAATAGTTAGGAACATTTATACACTTTGTTGGGCAAATACAATCACTCAAACGACAAGCACAAGACATTAGGGGGGAGGAGGAGGTGATGAGACCAACTGGAAAAATTATCTCAATAATATTTTTTTTTCATATATTAATTAATATGATATAAATATATTATTTTTATGGATATAAATTTTAATTAATTTTAATTTAATTATATATGTTAACGTAATAGTTTTTAAATTTATATAATTTAAGAGTTTTTTTAATATATATATATATATAACTAAAAGATATTCTCGTCTTTCATGTCATTGGAAAGTATAATTTTCTCTCCTTTTTATTTATTTATTTATTTATTTTTTAAAATCTGTTTAGTGGGACTGGGAAAATGAAAAAGAAGTGGAAACATGACGAGGATTACAATTAGTCAACCGTAGCTGTCTTTGTTATTATTATTATTATTTTTAATTTATCGATGAGTGTGTTTTCTTAGCTGATTGGCATCCTTTCCTTTTGGAAACTTCACGAGCGTATTCTCTGCTAGAGAGCCGGAGAATATGGAAGAAGAGTTCTTGGACTTTGTTCTGGTACCAACGGGTCTTTTTCTGTTCGGAACATACCACGCTTGGTTGTTCTTCACCATTCGCCGTCATCCCCGAAGAACTGTGATTGGCCTCAACGCCGAGTCTCGGCACCAATGGGTTTTCTCCATGATGGCTGTTTGTCTTTTTCTCTCTTTCTCTCTATTTTTTTTCCCTCTGTCTTTGGATAATTGTATTGCATGAAAAGTTCCATGATTTCTGATTGTGGGCATGGAATTATGTCCAAAAATAAGATGACAAAAAACCCTTTTGGATTTTCTCCGAGTTCAGATGGAATTTTGCTGTAAAAAGTTGGACTTTTTATTGGGTTTTCATTATTGAGACATCTTTCACAGCTACGTATATTGTCTGGCTCTAAAACTGACGGGTTATTCTGGTTGTGAGAGAAATTGAATCAGCTTTAGAAGTTAGGTGCTTTAGTGACGGAGCTCGTCTAATAAAAGCCTAAACAGATATTAGTGAGAGTAATGAGAGTGGATTCCAGAGTTTTGTCTTGAGTGGTTTTTAATGAATTTGATGGTTCCTCTCCTATCATTTACAACTGTTTAGAGGAATGATTTCGTCACTCCAATATTACACCTTTGGAAAGTCATTATTAAACAGAATAAATGCCTTGATACACCCCTTATTTTTACATTATACAGGTGTAGGATCGGTCATTGCACATTGAAATGGGAAATTTTAGCACGAGGGTGAGATCTAATCTCAGGGTTAAGATGATAGGAATCTTTTAACGATACCTTATGCCTAGAGGCTTCTTCTAGAGTCCATGTTACTTTTAGGCATTACTTTACTATACTTTCAGAGTAAAAGTTCCAAGAGGCCTTCTGTGAGGAATTTTTACTATCACATCATTCATTTTAGGCTTCGGAACAAATTTTTTTGTTTGCATAATAAGAGGATAGACCTCAACATTGCCCGATCAGCTTTTCTGATCTTGTTTAGGTTTGAAACTACAAGGAATGAAAAATTTATTCGATAGGCTTCCATGCGTTGGTGCTTGTTTACTTAGTGAACCAAAAATGGAGCAGCTGGGTTTGTGTGATCTGGTATTTCCTCTTGTAGATGGATTTATTTTTTTATGTTTTTTTTTTTAATTTGTTATTTTGGGTAAGAGTGCTATGGTGGAAGAAGGAAGTATATGAAAGACAGAATTAGAGGAACTGAGGAAGTGAATGAAGAGGCATTTACAGAGAGGAGGATAAGAACAAAAAGGGTGAAAATTATTCGGCTTTTCAAGTCTGAATTCTTTAAGTCCGTGCCAAAACTGAGAGTCATAACAAAGACTGTTATAGTAGCAAAGATTGCATTCTGGAAACAGTAAAGAAATTCTGGAATAATATAACTCCGTCTGAGCACCTTTGCATTGTATCACCACAATCTTGTAGGATGTTTTATAATCACGCTTACTAGGAATTCCTCGTTGAAGACCAGCAATTGCAATGACCTATCCCCATCATGATGAAATTTCAAAAATTACCCGGGCCTATCAGCCAAGGCTATAGACTCGTTGAATACATTAGTGTAGCATGCGTGCGGCTCAGAACATCTAAGGGAATTGCAGACCGTTATTGCCTCAAACTTCCTAGGAAGCACCAGCTGCTTTGAATGCCCATACGCTCGATGGCTTGGTGCTTTTTAATTTGTTGGAACAAAGGCAATATAAACTGACGAAATTGAGAGTGGATTGTAGAATGAAGGTTACGTTTCTGAAATTTTGTTTTAGCCATTCATATGGATCATGGGAATCATAGAAGCTAATGTTTTTCAGCATATTGTGTCTCTTTACGTTCAATAATATTCTCGAAGCTAGTGCTATTTGGGTGCGTTTATGTTTTGTCTTGTCTCTGTGTGTGTGTGTGTGTGTGTTTAAATGTGAATGGCTTACTTTGTGCTCCTTACCATATATGTTTGCTCGAGTCATATTCGGAGATAAGTATGATTTAATGGTTAATTAAACGGACCCTTGTAGCATAGCCTGTGTGAAAAGTACTTGGCTTTCTTTTGGCAGTAAGGAGGTTATGATTGCTGTTGAAAATGCCATCTGTGCGTTATAGCTCCTTGTAAGCATTCCTTATGATCGCAACAGAGGTGACTTTAAACAACATCTTCTATGGAATTCTTGTTCATTGATAGCTGTGCACTTTTTTCGATTTATAGTTTATAAATGCACTGTATTACTTCCTTTAATTACGCTTTACTTTCATGGTAGTAATAATGGTTTTGCTCTAATCTAAATGGCTTTTAGCAGTAGATCTATTTTCTCAATAAAATCTTGCCATCTGCTTTTGTTGTTGCTTCCTTTAATTACGCTTTACTTTCATGGTAGTAATAATGGTTTTGCCATAATCTAATTGGCTTTTAGCAGTAGATTTATTTTCTCAATAAAATCTTGTTATCTGCTTATCTTGAAATTTATACTCGAATTCACATTTTGCTTTTCCCGATTAATTCTTGTGAGAAAGTTGTTGAAATTCAAGTTCTAATCCAGTAGTTCAGGAGTTTTTTTATCACTTCATTATTTTCAGGATCCTTTAAAGAACGGTGTTTTGACTGTGCAAACAATACGCAACAACATCATGGCATCGACGCTTTTGGCGACGACAGCTATTACTCTCAGTTCTCTGATCGGTGTGTTTGTTAGCAGCTCATCGAGATCTAGTGACAAAGCATCAGAGTTAATATTTGGCAATAAGACCGCTACTCTCTCTTCAATCAAGTACTTCTGCATCTTGCTATGCTTCCTAGTTGCCTTTCTTTGCAATGTCCAGTCTATACGGTACTACGCCCATGTAAGTTTCTTGGCAACTGTACCTACATGGAAGGACAAAAATGATTCTATTGAGTATGTTGCGAGAAATTTGAATCGAGGAAGCATTTTTTGGTCCCTCGGATTACGAGCGTTCTATCTGTCGTTCCCTCTCTTCCTCTGGATTTTCGGGCCTATACCCATGTTTGTTTGTTCCGTCATAATGGCCTTCACTCTCTATTTCTTGGACACAACCACTAGTTTTACACGGCTTCTTCACAGTCACTCGCTCAAAGAGGACGTAAAACCCGTTGACGTGGAATCAGCCGGTTAGCCGTTGTGAGTGCTCTTGAAAATAAAATGTTGGTGATACTGCTATGGTAGGATTGAGCCCAAGCATTCAAGAGACTTGATTTAATGTATATGGTACTGGTTGTTACTAATTTCTTTGCTTTGTCTTCCACGTTGAATGAGAAAGAACAGAGAAAATTTGCTGTGTCCTCTGTGGATGTATTTCGGTACTTCATGATTATGGACAGTGATATAAATTAGGACCTTTGGCAGAAATTTTACTGCAAGTTATTTTCTTCATTTTGTTATTAAGCCTGAGACTGTACTTTCTAATTTTCTCAGTGTCATATTAGAGTCTGCTGAGACCACAGATGCTGAGACCACAGATGAGATGACAAGGGTCCTAGGTCATCAATAGCTAACAACTCTCAAGCTTCAAAAGCGGCTAAACATCATTGACTTATTGTTAAGGGCTAGACAAAGCATACGTGTCAAGACTCGAACTTACGAGTTGGTAGAAGCGAAAACTCTAAGTAGGATAACCTTATCGTCGTACAACCACTTTCTTTGTAGTTAGTTCTTGTGAGATCTTGTTCTCTTTTGATAACTTATCTATATTATTCTTCGGTTTAAATTAGTTTTTTTTTTCTTTAAATAAGTGAAAAGTCTGTTAAAAATAAAAATAAATAAATAAAATAAACTACCTTACAAAATTAAAAATGTTTAAAAAAAGCCTAAAACTAAACTAAACTAAATTTAAGAAAAGTAAAATATTTGAGAGAAAAATCACTATGATTTTCTCGTTTTGAAAGCCCTTCCTATTATGACACTAAGCTTTAAGCTTGTAGGTTGACTTATTTTTTTAACTGGACTTTTAATAATTTTTTTCCCCCTCAAAGTATCGAGTTCCGTTAATTTCTCTCAAGAACTTGATGCAACCAAATCCACCCCTTTTTGAGTAAAAAAAAAAAAAAAAAAGATTGTTGCTACCATCATATTCTTGAAGTTCTTCAGAGGATTCCTCATCTGCTAAATTCGTCCAAGATTTTTTTCAATCTTGCTTTCAATGATTGTCTTCTTCTTACTTTGTTTCTTACTGAGCGGGATAAACCCATTGCATCAACATGATTAGCCCACACCTCTTTTTTTTAATTTTAAATTTCATACTTTTTTGATAGTTAAAATGAAAAAAAGAGGGGGGGGGGGGGGGGTGGGGGGGTGTTGCGGGGTGTGGAGGGCTTTACACAAATGTGATCCATACCTATGAGTGTTGGATTGATTTTTTTCCAATAATAACTAAAAAAAAAAAAAAAGCTGTTGTTGCAGAAAATTCAACATAAACACATTTGGAAAACGACAAATGTTGCCAGTGGTATCATACCTGGATATTGGTAGTAGCCACGATGACTAGTAGTATCCTACCATGATACTAGGAGGTAGTCTGCCGTGAAACTAACAATTTCAGCTACCAGCGATGGCCGAACGTGCTACCGGTAGTAGCCTAGCATGCTACTGCTGGTTTTCTCACCAGAATCCCAAACAAAAGCCCAAAAACAAATTGTGAAAATAGTCAAACAAGAACTATGTTGCAGTGGCCACCTGCCATGGGAATGAAGATGGGGATATATCTTTGGCATCCTGGTAAGCGATGACGAAGTCAAAAAATTTTATTAGGGGGGTAATAACTACATAAAAACTTTTGAAGGATATGAATAAGATTTTTCATTTTTTAAAGGGGACTTTATGCAAATTTTTATATATGAACTTATATATATACATAAATAAATATAAAGAAAAATAAATTTGAGTGGGGCTCAAGCCTCCCCTAGGCCTTAGTTGTCTCCGTCAACGCTGGTTAGATCTCTCAGGGTAGGGTTGGTAATACGGGTCATGACACAACATCACGATTTGAAAACGACATAACTTTTGTGGGTTCGGGTCGGGAAAAATAAGAATTGGGTCAAATTCGGGTGACCTGAATTGGACATGGGAAAAAACGGGTTGTGTTCTGATTAAACTCGTAGAACCCGAACATGACCCTTAGTTTTCATGTGGGTCAATTTCGGGTCCAATCTGAACATGACCAGAGTCTGACCTGAAAAATGTTTGATATGCTTAAAAAAAAAAAAAAAAAATCCCTAAAGCCCATTTACCTTTAGTCTTTATATCTGCGTCTGGCTATCTGCCATTTTGCCTCGCCTCCTCCAGACCAGGGTCCAACGCCAACCTTCTGCCCAATGTTCCGAATCCAAACTAGTGAAACCACATCTCCCTCTTCGTCTCAAAGAAACTCATCTCCCTCTCCTTGAGTCCGTGGTATACTGATATGTTTTTTGATCTCCCTTTTGAGTGGTTTTTTTTGTTTTATCTTGTATCCTATAATATAAAAATCAGATGGGGGAGTTAGAGAGTAGGAAGCACACTGGGTGAAGCTCTGAGAGGCAGAGGCTGACCAGGAAGAGGAGGAGGATTCAAGTTGTTGTGGAGGGTGGTGGTGTTGGTGCTAGTGAAATGACATGTCTTTTGACGGAGGTGGTGGTGTTTGGTGGGAGGTGGAGGGGGGAGAGGAGGGGGGTGAGGGGTGATGGGGCTGAGGACGGTTTGAGTGTAGTGGCTGAAGAAGCCACAGGAGAAGAGCTGGGTCTTGAGCTTTGGCTGGCGGGTTTTCATTGCTTGGCTAGAGAGAGAGAGAAAGAGGAGAGAGAGAGAGAGAGAGAGAGATGGGGTTTGAGAAAAGAGAGAAGGGGGTTGGGGGCGGACGGGTAGTGAAGTAGAGTAGAAATTGTACATGTAATGTTGGGGTGGAAGTGGTACGTGTGTTGTCAGTTAAATGTAATTTGAATCTTTGATGCTAATATGTTTTTCCTATTTATTTGTTTGTTTGAGAATGAAATTTTTTATTGTTTAATATCATCATTAATTCATTACTTGCCTTACACTTGTAAACCCATTGTAGGCTATTACTGTATATTTCACTGGTAGTTGGTTATCTGATTTTTGTCATCCTCAAATAAACTATTATTTATTAGGTGTGTATATACTCTATTATTGGATATGTGCATGTATTTATATAATTTGACTATTTGTTATATAATGTACATGGTGGGCAAAAAGTTTAGAATCCGTTTCCTAACATCTCATGGAGGTTCAAATTTCCCAAAGCAGAGGCAGTTAAGTGCATTGGTGCCTAATCTTGGCAAGCCATGTGCAATTGAAACTAGATATGTATATAGACACACACACATACATATAGATATAGTTATATAATTATTGATTCAAAATATTTCTCTTTATCTTATTATGCTCTTATGTATTTTTCTTTTAATATATAGCTGGACTATGTTGATCTTGAGGCGCATAGTGAGAATATTGATTTAGAAAATGCAGTTCATGTGGACATTGAGCTTGACGAAGATGTGATCGGGCTTGAGGGCAGTGATCTCAATAAACCATTAAAAAAGAAAAGGTTGAAGTCGAAAGTTTGAGATTTCTTCGACGTTCTTCCTCTTGGTCCAAATAAGAAGTTAAAGAGTACTTGTAAGAAATGTGGAAGGTAAATTATGATTTTGTATTTGAAAACAAACCTTAAAACTTGTTGTTTTGTTAATGGTATCTTCTTGTTGAAGGTAAATTATTATTCTTCTAGGTTTTTTATTTTTTATTTTTTATTTTATTTTTTTTAATGAAACATGGGATATAATTTTGCTTAAATTGAATTAGTTTTTATGTCAAATTCAAGTTGTAGGTGTAATTTGGGTCCAATTCGAGTTACGGGTTCAATTTGCGTCAAATTCGTGTCGTGAGTTTAGTTCGTTTCGCGGTTCAAGTTTGAGTTGCATGTCAAGTTCGGTTTGTGTCATGTCAACCCGTTACGGGTCCGTGTTGTATTCATGTTGTGGTTTGAAGAAATTCTCGTGTCACAGGTCGTGTCTAAATTTGGAAAAAAAAAAATCGATACGGCTCTAACACGACACGAACCCAACACGTGACATGAATTGCCACCCCTATCTCCGGGTCAGCCTACCTCTTACGGCTGACAAGGGAGTGAAGTGGGAGGAGAGAGGGAAAAAAAAGATGATTTAAATAAAATCCAAAGGCATTTTTGTCCATTCTCTCTCGCAGCTTTATTTTATTTTGTTTTATTTTTTTTTTTTAAGGAAGAAATGGCAAAATATTACTCTCTCATATGAGAATTAGGTGAGAATTAGGTGACATGGTGGAACTTTCTTTATGGACGTAGATTCATAGTATAATTTATTTGTAGTTCAGTTTTTTACCATGTTGATCAAGTATATTTGCGTAGAAAATTTCGAGTTCTAAAATCAATTAAGTAAGATATTTTTTTGACTGTCCTTAAAATTTCTAAAAATTTATAAATGTTTCAGCAAAAAAAGTTGAATATGTATGAAATAATATTATTAAATTAGAGAAAATTACTTAAATAATCATTTTTTTCCGGTTTATTAACAATATGACATAAATTTTTCACTTTTAACCAACATAGACATAATTTTAATTAACTTTAATTTAATTTAATTTCATATTATTTTAACGTTAATTTTTTGTATCATATATTACAATAGTTTCTAAACAGTGTTCACTTTCACCAAATGTGAAAGCCCAATGAAAAGGCTTGTTAAGAAAAAAAAAGTCTTTGGAATGGGCTTTGCTTTGGAGTCTTGATAGTGAGGCAAGGTAAAGAGTTGTGATTCTGTTTCATGTGAGACCATCCCTCCTCCCACGTTTCTTTTTACCAGCCTGCAGGTATTTGCACTTTTCTTTATTATAAATTTGTAAATAGACACATAATTAGAAGCAAAAGGTCAATCGTTCCTGTTTTTTCTCTCTCTTTCATGTCGAGTAAACGCGCCGTAAATATATTTGAGAGGGAGAAAAAAAAGGTTGAAGAAGTAACGTTGTTTGAAGATATCAATGAATAATTGCTTTCTTTCTTATTGGTTCTAGTTTTTCCATTGTCATACGTATCTCATTTTAGAAGTAGAGAGCAAATTTGGGATAGGGTTAGACCTTAAACTATATGTAAATATTGCTATTTATCATAAAATAATGCATAACAAAATGTATAATAAGAAAATACAACTATCACGAAGTTAAAGTCTAAGAATTAGGTCTTATCCTGTAACATGAAATGTTGGTATTCCATTGAAAAATGTAGAAAATAGTAGTTTTTAGGCCTTTACACAAATGCCACAACCACAACCTTAGATTGATTTTACCATGAACAAAAATATTTGTTTTTTTTTAAAAAATCAAACCAAACACATTGTGCATACAAAAAATGTCCGTGATAGTATCACACCAGCATACCGACAGTAGCCTATAGGTGAGCGACAATATCAAATGGTATTTGAAAATAGCCTGTCGTGACATCGAAAATATCGACCACCGGCATTAACTTTCTTACCGGTATCCTATAGTATCTTATTGTGATATTGAAGGTAGTTCATCATAATACCAAAATTTCTGGCCACCGATTGTAACCTGTTGTACTTTCGATGGTAGCCTAGAGTGCTACCGCCCATTTTCTCACTGGAAAAATGAAAAGAAAAAAAAAAAAAAAATCACCGCAATAGATGTTTCTCACCAGAATATTTATTTCTTACTAGAAGATTTAAAAAAAAATCACAAAAACCATCGGCAACTAGTTTCTCATGGTCGAACAATCGTAGTTGTTGTCTAGGTTAGTGATGGCCCCCCAAAGGTGTCTCGGTTGCGCTGGTATCTGCAAATCCCCTCCTTTCTACGACTCATGTCAGGCTCATTGCCCCAAAAGATCATAAGTGAACATTTTATATTTAAATTAATAAAGAGTAAATTACTAGGTTGATCCCTAAACTTTTAAGTTTATACTACTTTAATCCCTGTTTTTTTTTACCCTTAAAACTATTAAAAACATTACTATATTAGTCAATTTCATTAATATTTGAATAGAATTATTAGTTAGCATCATTTTTTGACCAAATTACTAACAGATTTGTCAAAAAAAAAAAAAAACAAAAAAAACTATTATAGTAATATTTTAAAAGTTTAGGGGTATTCCAGCTACAAAAAAATATCAAAGTCCAAATTTGCATAAATTTAAAAGTTTATAAACTAAATGAGAAATTTACTCTTAAGTGACTTAAAAACTTAAAATATTATAATAATTACGTGATAAAAATCAAGCCAACAACCTATAGGAATCAAATCAAAATTTAGCATATGAAAATTTTAACATCAAATTATACATATACTAAAAGGATGGACTGGATTACTGTTCAATAAACAGTAAAATTATGGTAATACCCCTCCATATCAGTGGTGTCCCTTCGCCTACACAGAAAAATGACGGTTTTACCCTTTTTACAGTGTTTTGACTATTTTGCCCTCCTAATTGTCTCTACTAGATGCATTGTCCACATTGATTTGGCTTTTTTGCTCCCGAAACCCTAACATTGTTGTTCTCCTTGGATTGGTTGCCGGCTCTCTCTCATTTGTTCCATTCTCTCTTAACTATTCATTTTCTTCTCTCTCTTTCTCGCTCTCTTTGTTCTTCTCTTTCTTTCTTCTCATTTTTTGGATTTTTGGTCTGCCCTTGCTCTGTCCGCCGTTCTCTCTCAATTTTGGGTGTATGTTTTTTATGTTCTTTGTGTTTTTGTTTGATTTTTGTTTGTTGTTTGTTGTTTTTGGTTTTTATTTTTTTATTTTTTTATTTTTCATTTTTTCAAATCTTATTTTCCGATTTCTTATTCTTCTCTCCTCCTACCTCTACTTCCTTGATCTTTCATCATTTTCGAGTATGTGCATCTAATGTTGATCAGAATTTTTTTTTTGGCCGGAATATGAATAAATTTTTTTAAACCCTAGGTTTTGATTTTAGATTTTTTTTTGGGTATTTTTTAGTTTGGTTGTATAATATATTTTCCTTCTTTATTGTTTATGCATTTTTGTTTTAGAAGTGCAGCATTTTTATTTTTATTGTTTTCCAAACCCTATTTTTGCTTCCTCTTACCCTTTCGGCTGCTCTCCTATCATTTTTTGTTGTATTTCTTTGATGCTTATTATGTTTTTATTTGCTATTTGTTTGTTATTTTCCCTTTTTTTTTTCTTGGATTTTTAGTTTTTCATACTTCATTATCCGATTTCTTATTCCTCCCTCTCTCCTTCCTCCTTGAATTTTTTCCATTTTTAAGTTTGTAGATCTACTGTTGATGGGTTTTCTTTTTATTTTTGTCCGAGTATGAATAATTTTTGTTAAACTCTAGGTTTTGATTTAGGGATTTTTTTGGGTATTTTCGAGTTAGATTGTCTAATATTTTTTTGGTCCTCTATTGTTCATGCATTTTTGTTTTAAAAGTTGAGCATTTTATTTTTATTGTGTTGTTAAAATTTTTTTGCTCCCCTTTGCTATTGTTATTTGTGGACTGAATTTTTTTGGGTTTTTTGGGTTTTTTTTTCTTCTACCGGTGTATGTATGTAGAAATTTTTTTTTTTTGGGTTTTCTTTTGTTTGTTTCAGTTTTTTTACTATTGTATCGGTTTCTTTCTTCTCTCATTGTTTGGATTTATATTTTTTGAATTCTGGGTTTTGATTTTTTTTCTTATTTCCTTTTTTATACATTTTGTTCATTATTTCTATGACCTGTTGATTGTTCATTTTTTGTCACCGGTATGTTAAATTTTTTTCCCCTTAATTTTGATTCTCGGTTTTCTTTATTTATTAGTTTAGGTTTTATATAATTATCTTATTTTTTGGTTGTTGTTCGGTTTTTCTTTTACAAGTTTAAGTTTTGATTTTTATTATTTTCTTCCACCTTTTTTTCCATCGTTTGTCATTTTTTGTGTACATTTTATATGTCGTTTTTTTGTTATTTAGATTTATGATTGATCTGCCTTTGTTTCTGTTATTCTTATTTTAGTTTTTTCCCTGATTTTTTTTCCTCAATCATTGAATAGAAATTGTTTGTTTACATTTTTTCGTCCCTTATTATTTTTGTATCTGTTTTTTAGGGGGGGGTTTTTTTTCCCTCTGTGTATAAATATATATATAGTCACAGACAAGGATTCCCTATTTTATTTTTTCCTTTTGTCTCTATTTTATTATTATTATTATTTATTTCTATTTACACGCGTCAGTGTACTATACAGTTAAATGCAAGGAGTGAAATAAAAAATTTAGGTATGTTTTCCTTTTCGTTGTATTTATCTTAGTATTTTTTTTCTTCCTTTTTTTTTTTTTCATATATTCGTTGATTTTGAGTTTTTAATTTTTGTTTTTTGTTTTTTGTAGATTGTAGTGAAAAAACTATTGACATGGCTGATTAGGAATACAAATGAAGATATTGAAGATTTTATTTCTGTAATGTTTGTATTTGTCTATTTTTTCGGTTTTTCCCCTCAGCTAATAGTCACTTCATTTTGAGGCCAAAATTTTTTTTCCCGTCTATTATTTTCTCTCATCTTTGATGTTTCACTTTTATGATTTAATTAGGTTTGAATGGATTGTTAGATTTCTGATTACTCAAATTTCTATATTATTCACGTAGTTTCTGTTCTTTGATGTTATCTTTTGTCTTTGTTGATCTGTCATGAGCATTTAATGCTTCTATATCATTATGTTTTGGTTGGATTATTGCTATTTGGTTTTCCTTTGTTATTTAAAGTATGATAATTATTTTGACTGTTAAAGATTTTTCATATCTTTAAATTTGTCATTAATATTTTTAATTTTCTTTCTTTTTGTGATATATTGTGAGTTAATTTATATCTATTGAAAATTTATTCTCTCTCTTTTTGACCGACTTTTTTTATGAAACTTTTTGAAAATAAAATTTTTAGCAGATTTCCTCTTATAAATACTTTTTTCCTCATTTATTACCTTATTCTCACATATTATCATTACTATCTATGTTATACCTTTTTAATTGCTCTCATTTGAACCCTCTTTAATTCTTAACGAAAATCCTCTACTCTGCTCTTTTCTGAAAACTAATTATCTTCACATCTTCATATCTATGCAAAGTTACTGTTTTTAATCAGGTAGTATTCATATTCATGTCTCTTAATTAGAGTTTATTCTTCCTTTATTATATTAGAATTACATGCTTTATAATTATTGTTATTATCATTATAATGATACTATAAAAGGAATGGTTTTGTTATTATGTTTAGTTTTTTCTCTTCCCTCCGTTTTTGTTTCTCTGTCCCCCCCTAATTAAAATATTAATATGATTTTTTTCTTTTTTAATTATTATTCTTATTATAAGTTAGATTATTATATTATATGATTTGTCAATTTTCTTTAACTGCTGTGAATGTTACTGTTGTTGTGTTGAATGTTTGGTTTTTTTTTTTTTCGCCCCCCCTTTCTGTCTTTATTTTCTGTTTTTTATATTTTAAATGTTTTTTTAAAAGATTTTGGCCTAAAAATTATAACATACTATGATGATCTCTATTTATATATATTATAATCCATATACCAAATATATTACTTAATTTGGTATATGTTATTGAATTTAATATTATTCAAAGTCTATATTGAATAACTGTTATATATTATTTCATATTCTTTATTGTTGCTGTGAATGTTTGGGAATTATAATCTCTATGGTTTTTTGATAATAAAATCATATTCAATATATTAATGTTTAACTTATTGTCTTATTTTTGCTATCTTTACAACTTTTTATTTTTACTGTTTTCTGTCTCCTCTTATTTTTTCTATTTCTGTTTTCCAAAGTTAAGTTTTTGGTTCGCTTTTCTGTCTTTACCAGTTATTCCATCTCTTTACTGCTCTTACTATTTACTTTTTTCTTCCTATGTTTTCCTTTATGTTATTTTTCTTTTCTTCTTATTAATTTTTTCCACATTATACATATTCCCAAACATCTCACCTGGTAGCTACTAAGACAAGGTTGAATAACATTTTAGTTATTCTTGATAAGTAATCTTATGATATAAAAGATCTGAGCTTAATGTATTAAATTTTCATTTTGTTTTATTTTTCTAAAAAACAATATCTATAAATTTTTTCAATATTTTCCATGATATGAATATATTGAATTATTTATTTACATTAGTGTATATATATTGATTGTGTATACTGTATGTTCATTTGTCCCTTCTATTATCTTGCCATCTTATTATTATTTTTGCTCATTATTTTCTTTTCTAATTTCATACAAGTTTTTCCCATAATTTTTGTTAGCCGAGGGGAATTTTTTATTTTATTTTTTTCAGATTGTTTAATATTTAGATTTATTAGAAAAATCTATGTATATAAATGTCTTTATAGTTACAAATGTTTGTAATTTTTTTTTGCATAATTTAATTTTTTATATTTTGTAATTTCTATAATTTTTATTGTATGGTTCACTTTTTTATACTATGTTATGTTGTAGTAGGACAACAAATTTTTATGTTATTCTTTTATTGTATAATATTTAATTATTTTCTTTTATTTTTTCCCCTACATTTCTGTGCATAGCACGAGTATTAAACTCATGTAATACTATATTGAAGAGCATTTTTTTTAATCTAAATATCAAAATTTACCATTGGCACAATTTTTTAGCATTATATTAGAGATGCACTAAATTCACCTCCCTGCAAAGAACAAAGTGAAGAAAAGAAAGAAATATAGAGAGAGATGAATCAGAAAAAACCCTAACCTTCAGGTATAATAGTATATGCAGGTATACTCATGTTTCAAAAAAGAATTTATTACCATTTTCAAAAAAAAAAAAAATTTTATTACCACGATTTTTTTAATGTTGAGAAAATCAATATAAGCCCTGAAACGGTAGTATACAACTTATTCATCTTTGTATTTCTCTTGAACTATATGGGCTACGTTCGGCCAATATAAAGGCTTAAAGTAAGCTACGCTGACTTTCTTGGGTGGACCTTGCTTTGATTTTCTAGGGTGATTTGTCAGATTGCTATTTTAAAAAGAACATCTCTAGATTAATATCCCACTCATAATAATATCATTTTTTTTAAAAAAATTTATATTAGATAAGTATGGAGGGTTAAAAATAAATAGGAAAAAAACATAAAACATGCCTATAGAAAAATAAGATAAGATAGATACACCACTATATAGGGATAAAAATATCTGTAATTACAAATCACAACACATAGAAAACCAAAAGAAAAACTCCAAACACTGCAAACAAATCTTCCGATGATGAGACGATTGATGAAAAAGCCACCGAATAAAACAGTAGAGCCCGAGAGACACAAGGCGTAGTCGAAGCACATGTTGAATGTCAGAGGATTAATATCCCACTACCGCGCTAATCAAACCATTGAAAGATTTCAATTGCAACCTTAAAAGAGCCAATAATAACGCTTAAAGCCAAAGGCCACTAACCTCTGACCCACCTCTTTTTATCCTTATCAGAGTACTGTAACATACTATTTACTTTTGAACCGTTAAAAGCCGTAGAAATTAACCTCATTATTGATAGATCTTTTTCTCAATCATTGTGCTTGATGATGAACCATGCTACAGTGTGCTGGGTACTCATTGACAAACGAAATTAAGTGTGAGAGACATGACTGTTTTCGGGTCTTGTGCTTTCCTTATCAAGAAATCTGATTGTGCAATTACCCTACCTGGCTCCGACAAAAATCAGGCTCCACAAACTGTATATATGTGGATTCTGGCATTAAAACTCTTGCTGGCATTAAATCTGGTTATTTTGTTCGGATACCCTTTCAACTTTTCAATTTTAGCAATTCAGTCCTTGGTTTTATTTTTTCTTTACAATTAACTCTACAAACATGATTTTTGACTTCATCAGTCTTTCTTGTTCAAATCAATTAAAATTTGGGTGTTTGTTGCACGTGAGTTGCACATTATAGTTCAGGAAGGACAATGCCACCATTTTTATTTAATTTTAATACAAATTCATTTTAAAATTTGATGTTTAGGTTTGAGTTATTATTGAATGAGGTTTAAGTTTTCAAACAAATCTGTATTAAAATTAAGTAAAAATGATTGACAATTTCCTTAATTCTTAGGTTATATATGCTAGCTATATACAAAAAAACTGTTTAAATTTTAACAGATTTGAGTAAGAAAGACTGACAATGTCAAAAATTATAGTACATATGGTGTCAATTGCAAAGATAAAAAATTTAAACGATTAAATTAATGAATTCCAAAAGAAGTTCAGGGGTGTCCATGTAAAAAAGCTATTAAAATTTTGACAGTTTTGGACCACTTTCATGTTGCGTGCAGGTTGACAAAGTTGGCCAGTTCCAACATTTTACTCTATATCCGCAACCAGTAGATGGAGGCATTTAAACACTTGCTATATAAAGTCAATTTTGTCATAAATATATGTTTCCAGAAAAACATGTCTGTTATTAGGATATCTCCAAAACCAACAGGTCTGACATGTACGTATATATAGTTAGTTCCGTATAAATAATTTGCATGCCTAATTAATTCCAGAACTTTCTATATTTGTGTGAAATATATAAGTGGGTAATAATTACTAAATGATGGAAAACCAGCAAGGAAAGTAATGTCTTGTATTGACTATGAGGATTGACTAGGGATGTTGACATCTGGGGTCCGAAAAGCCTGATCAGAATGATCCAAATAAGTACTCCAAATAATATGCCAAATCCAATTTAGATATAGTTTCATATCATAATTCAAATAATTCAAATAGTAAATTCAAATTTTTGTAAGAGATAGCACTATAAAAAAAAAGTTTCAAAAATGGATGAAAAACGGAATGTCAAAATTAGAACTATAAGAAACAGGTTATATTTATCAAGATACAGTATAATGGAAAAAGGTTTACTGGTAGCTAGCTACTATCAAATAGTGTTATTGCGAAGGAAAACAGCTTTGACATTGAGGAAACTGCTAATTATCCTTGTTACAAAAATCTAGCTACCACCAAATAGTGTTATTGTGTAGAAAAATAGTTTTTACATTGAGGAAACTCCTAATTATCCTTGTTACAAAAATTACATTACAAATTATGAACTATATGAATAAGTGTGAGTTTTGGCTTCTTTGCCCTTTTTAGGTTTTTACCTCTAGACTTTTTGGAATTTTTCTTTCAATTAAAATGAAAAATATCTAATTTAATATCATGAAAATTTAAGAAAAAAATTACTTTACGCAACCAAACATGATAGTATTATAGATATCGTGGGACTCATATTATTTATTATCACTTCTTTAGATATCCAAATGGTATATTTATAAGATGATCAGGTTATTTATATGCGATTATCGTTTAATGTTGAATATTTTTTTTTCTTTTAATTTTTGCTCGTCATAACGAAGACATGGAGGGAATTGTCCCACTTTCTGCTTTGGCTTATGAATGTATAACGGAAGCGTAGCTAATGGTAAAAAATCTTGATCCACGAACAACATCGAGAAAAATCTCTATATATTCAGTAATTCCACGGTATCATGATCACAATCTCTTCTTGTTTGCGATATGTGAGTATTACTAGAACACCCCACGGAGTTCCACAACACAAAAGGCCCTCTGGAGAAAAATGTGAAATTAGAGAGAGAATATTAATGAGAGTTCTTTCATTTGTATGTTGAGATATAGGTGTCTTATTTATAGATATTTATCAGTTATCCCACTATCTCACTAATAAGGGATATTGATAACTATTTGATTTATTCATTTAACTTAATAAGATAAATTTATGAGCGCCACATATCACTCACTATCAACAATAACAATATGGGACCAACTAGCAGGCTGCTTGTCATCTTATCGCCCGGACAGTTTTTACCCAATGCCTTTTGATACTTATCTTCTCCCTTTCGTGGCTGAAATTGGTGCCAAATATTATTAACTGGGTCAACTAATTAATTACGTCATCAAATTTGGGCTTGAGTGACTGACCAAACCAACCAATCATAACAAAGAAATGAGTCACCCATAATCAAGAGATGGCACTATAATTCTGAATTTTTTTAGGCTATTCCTTTTTGACTGCTCATTTGGGTTGCCTGAGTTCTCTACACGTCTACTTAATTCGTAAACCAAAAGTACACACACAGACATATATATATATATTAAACATGATAAAACAGTCTAATATGTAAAAGTTAGGGAACCCCTGCTGATAAGATGGCGAATCCTACTATCACAATAATATATATATATATATATATATATGAAATTTTAAATTGTCAGATTTATTTTTATCAAATTTGATTAATTATCATTTATTTATTAATTAAATTTTTTTTTGGTAGAAAAACCCTATCACATGGTTCTTCCAAAATCCTAATATTAACATGGAAAAGTAATCTTTCAGTGGAGTTTATATCCGAGAATATTATTAAAGCATATCTAAATAAAAAGTACGCAAAACTAGCTGAATCTTGATAAGAATCCAACACTCAAAACAAAATCTCAACGGTAGAGTATTTATTTCATCTCTCTACAGTAGAATTTGTCAAAACTACGTACTCACTTTCTAGAAAGAAGTTTTAGGGGGTAAATAACCAATTTATGCAATTTGAAGCAAATTTGAGCCTAGAATTGATCTAATATACGAACAAATAGATTTACGCACAAAGTAAAGAAGAGAGTACTCGAGACTATAGAAGTTAACTCTAATGCAAGATCTATGTCCCCTCTAAATTAAGCTAGGGTTTCTCGTTATATTAGATCAAGATAACAGTACAAGGAGCTTTGAGAACACAATAATGGAGGATAAATAAAATTATTGAGAATCAAAAGAAAATGGCAAAGCTTGACGTGAAGAAAAGGTCATTCCGCTGATGGGAATTGCTTTATTTGTAGCTCTCATGAGGCTTGAATACACAGTTTTCTTATTTATATTGATCAACTCCTTTAATTCACACGGATTCTAAGCTTTTCTTGAATGTCAACTTGAGAATGATAATCATGTTCCAATTGATTAAAATGGACCAAATCTCGGCCTATTCTTCATAATTCCCATAATAGGAGGCTTTTCTAGATTATTTCCGAGATATTTAAGGAGGGTTAATTGACCATCTTTGTTCGACTTCAAGGAGCTACATCCATTTTCAACCATAACTCCTTTCCAACTCGCCCAGTTATTGCTGGCCTAGGCTCCAGATGATGGTGAGGATTGGAGATTGGAATCTACCCTCAGCAAGATTCCATACCCTACTGGTAAGGTTATGTTTTTAGAAGTTCGATTTTTAGCAAATTCTACCAGTTAATATACTTTTAATTTTGATTAGAATTAATGTTTAGAAATATACTATTGATTATAAGATCCTACTGTTAAAAGTGTTGGGATTGATGTCCATGTTAAAAATTTATTGCGATTTAAATAAACAAGTGATTATTTCATTACATATGCTTTTTTATGCATTTATGTTTGATAATACTTTATAAATACCATAAAATTTCAGGATTATATCTGGAACCTTAAATATTGTATGTAAAAATTATATATGATAGGATAATATTTAATGATATTGATACCAATTTCTCCGTAACATTCTAAGCAAAAGGAAAAAATTATATCTATAATAAATAATTTTCAATCATAAATTCTTTTGCAACCGGCTAGTTATTGCTGGCCTAGGCTGATAAGAGGATGACGAGGATTGAAGATCGAAATCTATCCTCAACAAGTTCCATACCCTATTCGGAAGGTTGTTTTCAAACGTTACATCTTTAGTAGATTTTGTCAGTTTTATATACTTTTTCATTTTAATTAGATCTAATATTTATAAATACACAATATTGATTGTGATATTCTGTCGTAATAAAGATGCTTCATATAGAAAAGAATATTCTTCCACACGTAATTATTTGAGCTTAAGACGTACGTTAGGTCTTTGAAAATATCTCTTGGTTTAAATGAAACGGAAGTATTGTTAAATCATCAAATAATAAATTAGTGTTCAAAGTAATGATCACTCGAGTTTAGATTTGAATTTTTTATTTTAATATTTAAGCATTTGTTTGGTATTTCAATTGGAATTTAAATTTTTCATATTAATTTTTTTTTCTGAAAAGTCAACAAAAATTATAATTAGTTTCTAAAAAGTTAATTAACTTTAACTTAAAATTTTTATCTCTAACTAACGAATTAAACGGAGGTTAAAGTAGTAGGAGATATTTTATGACATATCATTTTTGTGAGAAAAAGGGGAGTAAAAAGAATAGAGGTAAGTTATTCTAGGAATATGAATCCCAACTCTTATCTATTAATCGGGCAAAGCAGAGAGAGGAATATCGCTTGTTGATAACGACAAAAAGGGGGTGACCCAACGTTATGCATGACCTTTAAAGTATTTTTTTAATAATAAAGAATATTTTTCCTTTATTCTTCTTCTCATAAAAATGAAATGACCAAGCTAATGATTCGAAACCAAATTAGGTCATTACGAGCTGATGAGTTGGAGAATATATAAATATATAGATACATATATACTATACTCTTTACAGAATGAGTCTAACTCGTCTATATTTATAGTATTTTATGTTAACATATATAATTTGTAGTTAAAGTATTAAAATATAACTAGCTACATATAGTTACACAATGTTAAGTGTAAATCAATTAGTAATAATAATTTTTTTAAAAGAAAATTATATCTATTGGATATTAATAGTTGGCGAATGGGAGACTCATCTTCATATATATATATATAATATATATTATATATAGATGTAGATGTAACTGTCTTTCCTTATATTGCATAAAGCCGTAAACCATTTGAATAGAGAAAAGATAGCATATGTAGTGAATATTATCTCATGATTGTCTTTTCTTTTTTTTTTTTTTGTCGTATTATTTCTCTCTCTCTCTCTCTCTCTTCCTCTTTTTAAGCGTTGAGTTGGAGGTTTATCAAGGGAGGCCAAGATAATGTATTGATGTCTTTTATGTCTCCTCTAATTAGAAAGAGAAGCAAATTATGGGAAAAAAGAACCGTTTAATTTCAACCTTTTAAGTTTCACTTGTTAGGTTTTTAAGAATAAGGTATATTACGTGAATTGATTTTACAGGTATAAGTTTGACTTAATCTTCTGTCATTAGCTTCAGTTAGTTATGTGATTTTTAATTTGAGTGGAATTTCCTATTGAGATTGTAATGTTTTGGTTATTTTTTCTTTTAAATTTGTGTAATCTTTTTTGTTTTTTAAATCTTAATAAATTGAATTAGAAACTTGATATAAGATGAGTTTATAAGGTCTTGAAAGATAATTGATTGTTGAGTGGTTTTATTAGCACATCCCTATTGACTCTCCACACCCCCAAATTAGTCAACTCTTTTAATTACAAAGAAACCCTCAAACAAAATAACATTAAAGTACAACTATTATAGACTTAGTTACGTAAATAAACTTCTATCATTAAAAAAAAAAAAAAAAAAAACTCAATTGTATTCTTTTTTCTTTCCACACACCTACATATCAAATTCCCAAATAAACAACTTGTAAACATAACTACTTTGAAACCTATAACCTAATTTTCACCATAATTTTTACTGCTCAATAAGTATTCCAAAAAATTATATCGGGATATTGTTAATCTTTATAAAAGTTTTACAATTAAGTTTTTTTTGCTTGTGTTATGCCTTACTATCTATTTAATTTGTTGGCTTTTCTCCCCCTTTAATGTTACCAGTGATATTCTTATTGTGTACTCTTCACAAAAAAAAAAAAAAAAAAAAAAAACCCTGGTAAGTGGCTTCTTAATGCAATTACTGCTTGTTATATTATTTGTCTTTTTTTTTTATTTTATTTGATTCAATTATTGATGCCTTATGTTGGCTTTTTTTTTTTTGGTATTTTATATATATATTTTTTGTTGAGATATATACACACATATATATATATATATATATATGAATTTCTTTTGTTATTTACCTTATTTTTTTCCAAAAAAATTTTTCTTGTAAAATTTTAAATTTAACCTACAAATAGAGTGGAGAAATCAATTTAAAAATTAATAAACATTTTCTTTAGAGTGAGTTTCGGGCAATATATCAACCTTTTCATTTGATAGAAGTATATTCTTGATATTACCAAAATTGAACATTAAAATGAAAAAATAAAAAAAGGTGAGTGTCAAAAGAAATATAAAGTTGTGGGGTGCTTTCTATTTTATAAATATAGAAATAATTTAGGAACATATACGGACATCTAATAAGCTAATTTAATCGGTTTAAATTTAAAAGAGATACGTGTTTAAAAGAAGGGTGAAAAGAGTTAAGAGGACTGTGTCAACCAAAAAAACGATCATTAAGTAGTGTGGTCATTGCTAATGTCACAGAGATGTGGACAGAAACGCACAATACATAGCAACATCCAAGTGTTATAACTTGAATATTATTATCTCTCATCTCATAAATTCATACCTATTATATAAGTTCGATGAACACAAAATTGAGAAGACAGTTGTAACGCGGGAGAATTATATATATCATGAACCGATATATATATATATATATATATATATATGGGGAATAAATTCGTCCATAACAATGTTCTTTGCTTTCTAGGACAAATCATGCTTTGTTATTTGCATGTATATACATTATTTCAGCACATCAAACAAGCAAATAGATTTGATTGGCTCTTTTTAGCTAAAACCAAGTTAGATTTGATTCCCCATGAGAAGAATCTTTGGATCGGAAGCTGCTACGTACATACCAATGGCAGTAATTTGATTTATCTCTCTGCTTGTGAATTTTTGTTTTGTGATATGAATTTATTTTTTTGTGCTCCAATTTGTAAAAGCATTATTAATGTGTCTATATCAATCGAGTTTGTCCGATTACTTTGTCTTGTCGGTGGTGACATGGAAAGTTGGACTTATCCTTTTGACTAGCCAAGTGGTATATGCAATGCACATATATATTATATATATATATATATATATCTATCTATCTATATTTACATAATTAACTTTGACAATATTCTTCGATTATCCTTTTTTCTTTTCTTTTTCCTTAAAATATATTTTTTTTCATCTTTTTTCCACTAGTGTAAAAATCGTGGATTTGAATTTAATTAATTAATTACTTCATTTTCAAACCTTTAAAATGGTTTTTTTTTTTTTTTTTTTTTTTTTTTTTTTTTTTTTTTTTTGGGATAAACTCCTTGGAGTTAAGGACACTAGCTACCCAGAAGGAAAAATAGCAGCTGAAAAGAAACAAAGTAATTAATAGAATCACGCAATAAGAAATTAGGGAATGCATAGCTATAAACAGCTCAAAAAAAAAAAAAAAAAAAAAAAAGAAAAGAAAAGAAAGAAAGAAGAAAGAAAGAAAGAAAGAAAGAAAATGATCGATCTAAAAATCAACTCATAATAATAAAATAATGATTATAATAAGTCTTTTCTCTACATAAAAGGTTTTTAACGATGGATATTACAAGTTACTATCTATGTTGAAGGTTGCTTTTGCTTTTGGGATCAACTTCCTGTCATTTTTTGTTTCTGATTTTTGATGCCTTAAAGTGAGATTCCGGCATGCGTTTTATTTTTCGTTTTATTTCTCACATTGTTCGTTAATTGAATTGTTTTGGTGATGCCAATTTAATTGGGATACCCTTCTACATTTTGATGCTAGTCATTTTCTATTATTGGGTTCTAAAAATCCACGGAAGGTATATCATGTTCCGTCTGGTTTTTATTTTTTATTTTTAAATATATGTAGCTATATAATAATAATTGTGTTTACCTTTTGAACAAAGACGTTAAAATGTATGCCCTCGCTAAGTTTAGAAGATAATAATCAAGTAAAGATGCCGATCACACTAATCATTATATTTATCCAAATTTTAGATATTAATCAAATCCCATATTATAACAAAATATAAAGAGTACGATCATAAAAATCAAAATCAGGGCAAACTAAAATGAGAATCCTAGGACATATAAGATGGTTATAAGGGATTAGGGAAGAAAAAGAAAATGCAAATTTTATATTTGAAATCAAAATTGAGGTACTTTATAAATATTAATTAATATTGTTTCATTACACAAATATATATGTGCAAGACTTCTTGTTGTCTATCTTTTTTATTAATTCTCTCTCTTTTTCAGGCCATCTTGTTGTGACACTGTTTTAAATTAATTAAAATTATTTTTAAAATTTTGAACTGGAAATTTAAACTCTATGTCTTGTATTAGTATGAAATTACCATAAGCTTATACGTCTGTAGCCTCTGAATGCCTACTTTTCATATAATTACTATCAATGAATTGTTCAGTTCCAAAACCAATTCTACCAAAAATATTGTGCGCTTGATCTCTTCCATGGTCCAAATCAAAAAAATGATTCAACAACTTTTGAATCTTCGGATGGTGGCCATTTCTTCTTTTTAGGTGATATGGGTTGTTAGAAAACGAAGGTCTTTAAACATGAATTTTGAAAGTTGCAGCATCTTATCCAGATTAAGTTCATATGTCCCCTTATTTATATCTCTATTCCTGTCCCTTCAATAATAACATGATACTTATATAACTAACATAATTTTTTAATTGATTTGTTATGATATTGTAATTAATATAAATCTTTAATTGACGTGCCATGATATTATAAGAGGAATATTATGGGAACAAAAATAAGGGGACACATGAGCTGGCTCTATCATTGCATGTGTCACAAACTCGGAGTTGTAAACAAATACGTTGATGATTTGTTAGTTTTACATAGTTTAATTAGGAATGAAAGTAAAACCTAGAAAAGCTCCGCAAATAATTATGGTTCATTAGATCTCTCCACGTGATGGATCAAAATCAATACTGATGGTGAAATAAACGGATCTCTAGGTCTAGTTGGTTGTGGATGAATTTTTATATCTTCTAGAGAATTCTGTAAGGGATATTTTGCTAAGCCAATCTCC
Organism: Ficus hispida; assembly: GCA_025413025.1. NCBI lineage: Eukaryota > Viridiplantae > Streptophyta > Magnoliopsida > Rosales > Moraceae > Ficus > Ficus hispida. The sequence continues at coordinate 15,768,395 of CM046366.1, read as the reverse complement.
CTAATTACCATTTCTATAACTAAGTGGCAACTGAAGGCCGGATTCATTCCTACAATCTTTTTCTCCCTAAGATTTTTCACTTAGAGGTTTTATTAATTGAATGGTTCAACGAGGCCTCCATTTTAAAAGAGTAGAGTAGATCCATTTTTCTTTTTCTCATTGCTCTGTATGTCAGAATGTCGTTTTTAATTTTTTTTTTTTAAAGTTTAACCTTCTCTAGTTGTTTTCCTTTTTCATCGTCTGTCCTATGTCAATCAACATTTTGAACATGATTTTTTTTTTCCATTTTTTGAGAGATTTATTTTTCTTGATGAATAGAGGGAGGAACCTTTTATATAGAGTTCGGGATTAATGACACTTAATGTTAGAATAGAATGCTTGTTAAACAATCGTACTTTAACATTTATATATTGTTATAAATATTTTCGGCTTTTATTCAATAAACTACTTGTTCACTTTAATTTACTTACATATTTGTTAGAATTATATACATCATGATCCATTTCTTTTAGTTATATTTCTGATTATATATGTTGAGAACAATATAACAGCAACTATAATAATGAGAAATTAAGCAGATATTAGTTGTTCATCAACTGGTAAGTAAAGCTGTACCCTTTATTCTGATAAGGTTGTTATGTCCTTTGCTTTCAAATTGGTGGGATGACTTATCTATGTCGTTTGCGAATGTGTTACAAAATAGGGACATCTATGGATTAGAAAATATATTGGACATGACAGGACGGAATACGTTCTTGATAAGATCTGTTCACATACAAGAACTTGTATTCCATCAATAAATGATTAATTAATATATGAACCTTAATCCTGATTGATTGACAGACTTATATTCTTTATTTTGTTTTTCTTAAAGCACAAAGAAGTGAGAATATTCGGTAGATCAATATTCCACACTACTACAAAAGGTAGATTACACGACGGTTCGTTTGGAACTGTCGTGTAAAGTGAGGTTTACACGACATTTCTTGAAACTGTCGTGTAAAGGCCACTTTACACGACGGTTTCAAGGACCGTCGTGTAAAGTGGTTTTCACATTCAGTTTACACGACACGGTTTCTTGAAACCGTCGTGTAAAGTATGGACTTTACATGACGGTTTCAAGGAACCATCGTGTAAAGTGGTGTTCGCACTTACTTGACACGACAGTTCATTGAAACCGTCGTGTAAAGTACTCTTCGCACTCACTTTACACGACGGCTCCTTGAAACCGTCGTGTAAAGTCCATACTTTACACGACGGTTTCTTGAAACCGTCGTGTAAAGTTGTCTTCGCACTCACTTTACACGACGGTTTCTTGAAACCGTCGTGTAAAGTATGGACTTTACACGACGGTTTCAAGAAACCGTCGTGTAAAGTGGTTTTCGCACACACTTTACACGACGGTTTCTTGAAACCGTCATGTAAAGTGAACTTTTTGCCCCTATTTTACACGACTGTTCCATGGAACCGTCGTGTAAAGTTTCAGTTTGAACGATGGGTTTTTAAAACCCTCGTGTATTCTTAATTTTTTTTCCATCGACCCTCATTTTATCTTACAGAACTGTCGCGCAGCCGCGAAAAACATTATAGAAACCTGCGAATCCACGTCTCCACAGTCTCCTCCACAGAAACTCGGTATACTGAATATTTGTAAGTATAGTGATTACTCTTCTTTTTAGTTATTTGATTTTTATTGACGATTAGTAGATATCAAAAATGGTATATATTCTCGTTTTTTTTCTTCTTCTTTTAAGTATGATTATTTGTTGACTTGTTTCAATAGCTTCATATATATGTTGTGTTTTTAAATGCAAAAACTTGATTATTAAATAAATTGTATGATATATTTAATATCGATTTAGGTCGGGTTCTTGGAAATGGATCGAAAATGGATGTGGGCTAATAGATTGACTAGAAAATATCGAGATGGTGTTGAAGAATTTTTGTCATTTGTGGAAACTCACATGAAGAATGATAAGATTCGATGTCCTTGTGTGGATTGTGGAAATCATAGATCTCATTCAGTTATGAAGTTAGAAGACGCTTGCCCATGGGATTATTTGTTCATACCAAACATGGTATTTACATAGTGAAATGTGTTTTAATCCATCATCGAAGAACAAATTGAAAGAACCTATTGTTGAGGAAGATGTAGGAGATAATTTGTTTGATATGGTTAATGATTTGGAAGAACAATTTGTGCATCGTCCGGAGTTATTTGAAGCAATGATGAATGATGTCGAGATGTCCTTGTATGAACGGGTGTAGTAAATATACAAAATTGATGCCTTGAAGAACTGGTGAGCGAAAGGAGAGGCAGAGCTTTGGCCAAATAAGAATGATCGTACCTGAAATCAGGGGCTTCATCCCTATTTATAGGTGTTTTGCTGGATCAGGTGCCCGGTTCGACCCGGCTAGGGCGGTCGTCGTGGACCTCTAGGCCTGGGCACCTCATAGGTTAGCATGAATAGGGGTACTGATCAGCTGAGGCTACCTACTCCTGACACGGCACTGTGTGGTGGATAAACGTCCCATCGCTGCAGATGTCAGAATAGGTAGTGGCAGTGACGCGACTGGTGTCAGTGGTAGGTAGGCGGCGCAGGCAGTTATGAAGTGACGACGTTCCGTGTCAGGGAGGGTTTCCATTGGCACGGAACTGGGAGTAGGTCGGCTGATATCCTGGTCGGTCCTCCCGGCTTCCCGGGATAAGGCCGAGTACGTGCCGCACTGGAGAGAGAATTCCGAGAACCATAGGTGTGATCGGCTGGTCGGGAGACTCATGTTGGCACATTGGTCAAATTATGGAACATGAAGGCATCAGGAGGGTGGATAAATTCTAGTTTCACGACTCTTTTAGAATTTCAAAGAGAGGTTCTACCTGTTGATAATAAAATACCCGCTAGTATGTACGAAGCTAAGAAGACGTTGAGCACTTTGGGAATGGAATATGAAAAAATTTATGCATGTCCAAATGATTCGCCCTTTACCGAAATGCGTACGAGGATTTGGATGAATGTCCGGTTTGTAAGGAGTCAAGATGGAAAAAGGGCAAGAATCCAATGAATTGCAGCAAAGGTGTTTCGGCTAGGGCCCTATTGGATTGGAAGATTATAGCCGGTCAAGGGATTAGAAGGAGACAAGACTATAAAACCATAATCTCAGACCGTCCTTGTCCTCTCCAAGAGAGAAGTGTTGAATGTGGTTATTTTATTTTAGGTTTTATGAGGGACATAGTGTTGAATGGAATTGAAGTACTAGAAAGTAAAGAATTTTATACTTCTGAGGATTTGGATTTGATTAGGGGAGAATGGGCTAGCCATGTAATGTAATTCATTAATTATGATATGTGAACTTGTAATGTAAAAATTGGTATGTATTTTTAATTTGATAATTGAAGTTACTATCTTGGATCGTGTATTGGATAACATACAGGTTAGGCTAGCACGGAAATCACCAAAAAAACCAAAATATTTTTTTAAATAAAAACATTATACGACGGTTCTTGAACCGTCGTGTAATGTCATATATTACACGACGGTTCTCGGCTACACGACATTTCGGCCGAGAACTGTTGTGTAATGTAATATACTTAAGTATGCATACATTACACGACGGTTCAGATAGGAACCGTCGTTTAATGTGTTACATACGACCACTTTATACGACGGTTCGGCCAAGAACCGTCATGTAATATGGACATTACACGACGGATCGACGAGGAACCGTCATGTAATGTATATATTACACAACGGTTCGGCCAAGAACCGTCGTGTAATGTCCATATTACACGACGGTTCGGTCAAGAACCGTCGTGTAATGTGATTTTGATGACGGTGACCGTGGTGTAACATTGAGATATGACGACGGTAACGGGACCATCATCTTATCTTCCACGACACTGGATTACACGACGGTAGGTAAACTGTCGTATAAACTTTACACGACGGTAAAAAACCGTCGTGGAATCCACAATTTTTACTAGTGCTAGTGTTCTGGAGATGTACTATATTGAATAATAGGTCACTCATAAATATGAAATTCATAAGTACTTCATATATGAAGATCAATGACATCCCCTTTTATATATAATGTTAGTTTGGACTCTCGAGTGAACAAGATCTAGTGTCTACTGGATGGACTAAACTTTTATTTTTGATATGTTTTAAGATAAAAACACTCATTATTAGAGAATCAATAGACTCATAGACAAAGATATGTAATTGGAGAGTTTAGAATGAAATTCCTCATGTAGCTTTAATTATAGATGTTCATAGTGAAGGGTCTCACCACAAAGTAATTAACTATAGCTGTCGACAAATTAAGCTATTTGATTGTCATCATTAGCTTTTTGCATAAATATATACACACATATTCTTATATAAGAGTGCAGTTTTGATTTTTCATAGTGGCGCAAATCAAAGTTAATAACGATATTTAATTGAACGATGATCGTGATCTAATTAATAACCGGTTACTGAAACTTTGAGTATGTAAGTCCACTTGGTCCCAATGTTACCTCCATGATATATGAATAAACTACTTGAATATTCTCAGCTAATTAATTGACTCTAACTGGAATATACATTTACATAAGTACATTGTACCTTAATATGTTTGCATACATCACTTAAGCCTCCTAGCACATGCACCTAGTTTTTTTGTTTTTTGTTCTTTGTTTTTTTGTTTTTGGCTGGAAGTTCTAGAAATATTTCTTATACATTACTACGTTTTTTTTTAATGGAATTAACATATAAATATATCTAATCCTCCAGTTTAAATCTCCTAGAAAGTCCATCGGTGAGTACACTATACTGTTGTTTCTATACATTGTACACATAAAATTTATATATATATATATATATATATACATATATATATATGTGTGTATGGAACTGATGAATGAAGGATATGTACCATAAGACAAAGATCAGACTGCATTGCTATTGGCTTGGTATATTCTTTAAATGGAATTAATCTGTAAAGTTGCTAGTCCATTTCCTTTGGTGGTGGTCCAGGAAAGGCCGCAAACTTCGTCTACCACAAATTATAATGGCAAAGAAATGAGCATAAGTAATCGCAATGAATTTAGTGAGCATGCTTTCTATTTCTTTGACCTGAGAAAAATATTACTCTCTAACACTGAACAAAAAGAAGATTACAAAATGAAAGAAAGTTAAGAAACCAAACACAAGGGCTGTAAAAAAAATATTAAAAAAAAGGAGAAATTTAGAAGTAACATTACAAAAAAGACAAATGAAAACAATTGGAATGAAAAGAATGGTCAAATTCGGTTTTATTTATACACCTTTAAATCTTTTCCACTTCAAACACAGAAAGCATAAGCATTTTAATATTCCAGGATAAGAAGTCACAACTTTCCGCTTTTTACTAGGCTCCGCCAATTTATCACAAGATTGTGAAGCCACTAATTGCATTTCTTTTCTACTGTTTGCGATATCTGGCCAAAATACTTCCACTTCATTTTCAACTTGATGCTCCCATAATTGACACGCAATTTGATTCATCGCATCATTAGCCCTTTTGCCTGCTATCATTATCCTTCATCCCCACTTTAATTAGCTATAAAAGGAAATAATTACGGAAAAACCATGAATTCAATCCAGCAACAAATGTTAACATAACAAGAAAGATAAGAAAGATGAACACGAAACAATGCCACATAAAAAATAAAAATAAAAAACAATGCGTGATCCATGCGAAGATTCTCGCAATCGCAAATTGGGGCTGCATAATTCATCAGGAATCCTGGAGATATGTACGTTTCTACTTTCTGAGAAAGTTTTTTTTTTTTGGTTTGAAAATATCCCCTCTTGAGCTTCCATATCCAGTACCGTCCACAAACATCAATATGCAGAAATGGTCCTACTTACATAAAGCCGTTGACAGACGATATGTCTCTTACGTACAGATCCAGGCAAAAGATTAGAAGTAATTAATAAGGGTTTCACATATTCCATTTTCTTAATTTGGAGAAAAGAAAAGAAAATGACAGGCTTGCAAAGTTGAAAACCACAAAGACCACAAAGAAGGAATTAACTAAAACAGTTTTCCACCTAGAAATTAAAGCCGGTTAACAGGGTCTCACCAACATGTTAAAATTCATATATACATATATGTTTACATTTATGTGTGTTTAAAATAGGACATAAATACTTAATCTAAGAAATTTCTACCGACTTAATAGTTGTTGTTGGTTTTTTTTTTTTTTTTTTTTTTTTTTTAATCTCAAAATTGGCTTTGTTTGAACACGACAATGATTGAAAGTTAAATGAGTTAGAAAAACACAACATTTTTCATCTTCCAACAGCACAAAAAAAAATAAAAAAGCGTACCGGGGTTTCGCTGATCGGCCAATCGACACTCCGAACTTAATATATAGCTAGGCTGCATTAAAAAAAAAAAAACAAAAAGAAAAAGAAAGAAAGAAAGAAGAAAAAGCCCTTCTTTTGAATTCTTGTGCGTGCTATTAGCTTGTAGATCCAAACTGCAAAATTGCTTGGACGCTCGGATCATTCCGAAATCGATTCTGCCACATCTCTCTTTTTCCTAACATGAACATAACAGAGAGAAAATAGAAGGAAAATTGTAAGTCCACGGAACAAAATTCAAAGTTTTGAAATAATTAGAAAATGAAAAATGAAGATATCTAGTTCATAAGATTAAGCATGTATGTGCATATATAACTTTCTATAAATATATAGAAATGTTGAGAAGAAAACGGCAGGGAATGATGAAAGGGATAGAAACGAAGGGGTATCAGTAAGAGGGGCTGAAGGTGGATGACAGAAGCATAGAGAGCACAAAGGAGTGAGATGCAGACTACTTTTGCATTTCATCATCTGTGCTCTCTATCTTCTGTCAACAACCTTTCCAATGCCCTCCCTCTATTAATTTCCCTACTCCTTACCCTTTTTTTTATTTATAAAATCATGTAACTATATATAATATATATACATATATACATATCAGAAGGTATGATAATTATATGTGTGTGTATGAGAGAGAGAGTGAGAGAGAGATATATATTATATATATATATAGAGAGAGAGAGAGAGAGATGGGCTATAATAGACTCCTCTGGCTTCTATTTATAGGAAAAAAGAAATACCCACAAAATGAAAAAGAATGATAAAATAGGGTGTTCTGGATAGTACTGTGCGCTATAGCTTAAAAGTGTGGTTGTACTGTACAAAAAACTTTCTAATAATGTGCTCTCTTCACCATTTGTAACCGTTTTTCACAAGATAAAAATTTCGCACAAAGGACACTTTTCTCCTTTGTAAATATTCTAATGGTACGTGTTCCAAATCCATGCATACCATTTCAACTCAAAGAAAATATATGTCATTTTTTTAACTTTTACTACTTTTTTTTAAAAAAATGCTGGATTAGCACAAGGAAAATCCACCACATATGTATATTTTAATATATAGATAATGTAGCTCTTCTCTTGTATCTTAGTTGGTATGGTTCTTTACAGGGTTTTAACAAGGCCTCTCTTATTAAAATAGATCTTGTGGTTTTTTAGCTACCTCTTATAACTATTTTCTTAGAGTTGTTCTTTTTTCAAATCCAACTTTTATTTTTTTTTCAGCATATCTAATGGAAGTTAAAATAAATCAAATAATATGTTTGTGAAACTGTTGAAATAAATAGCATATTTGTTTATCTATATTTAGAATATATGATGAGAAACAACAACTGATATTACAGTGAAAAAGGACATCCTGATAAGATTAGCATCTTTAGCATATTTGAAAATATTTCATTCCGTGCTAAGCTCCTCACTCAATATGAGAGGCCTCACTCAATATGAGAGGGTATATGTGGATATAGAGGCACACTAGAGGCAAAGTTGAATGATTCATAAAGCCCAGTGTGCTAATAAAATCTATCTATTTACTGAAATTTCCCAGCAACTTTATCTGATATGCCCCATGTGCATTAAGATTTTCTACAATCCTCTGGAGATCATGTTTAGTTGTAACTAAGATGGGGGTGAGTGATTCTGATATATAAATATACATACATATATATATATATATATTCATAAAGTCTTGGTCGTGGTAAGTTGTTATGCTTCACATCTTGCTGACCAATGGTTTGTTGTGCGTTAGCTAGACCCACAAAGATATGGGGCCATGTACAAAAGGAACAGGGCTTTCAAGTGGTTGAAATACTTTCAAGTGGATGGAACACAATTAACCACAATAGGGACTTTGATATATGCCATTCAGCCGCGGAGCCAATATTATTTTAGTGAGAGCGTATATACATTAAATGAGATAATGCATTAATAATAGAGAGATATATGTAGAGAAATCAATTTTTAACGGGGACAATGAGAGAAACATTAAGTTTGAAATGTAAAAATTAAATAACAATTTACCTTGAATTGAAAATCCGCATTCAATTATGAATACCTCCGTTCCAGTATGTATTAATATGCGGACAAACTAATCAATGTTTTTCTACAGGGTTAAGAAGATCTAGCCAATAGGGTAACTTGTGTTGGAATTTATCTAGATCAAGAAAATGACTTGTTTGAATTTATTCTCTAGCCAAGACAGGAAACTTTAGAAAAGATACCCCCCACTTCAATTGAAACCCAGCCACACATAATAGCATATAGCTCTACCTCAAACAGTGCAGGTGCAGTCTACTCTATGGTGGGCCAGTCAACATCATCGCTTGAGTCATATTGAAAGAAGTTTGTCCCTTGAATTCCAAGATGAACATCATATTTGATAGTACATATAAATATTGGTAAACACCTAAATTTTCCTCCAAGGTCCATTAATTCTGCATGTAACATCTATTAAACAAAAACAACAATATTACTTTAATGTAACATTGACTTTAAAAATGAATATAATAAAATGAAATTTATCCATTACTGAATAATTAATTTTATACCCAAAAAAATCATTGTCAATAAAGTGAATGTAATTATTACACCCGGTATTTTCACATGAAGGACTGAAAACAAATTTTGTCAACACATTTATATTTATAGCTACAGAATGCAGTTGTTACACAGTATATCTATCCACTATATATTTCTATATGAAAATCTCCAATCTAATGCATTTGGATAGATACATGTTATATCAAGAATAATACCTTATAATATTAACTTATTTATATGTCATATTTTGTACGTTATTACTTGTTATTTGTAGTTAAAATTCTAAATTTAATGTTATATTATGTAGATAAAGTAGTAATTACATGAGTTTGATAAATAAAAAAGTTATATTTACCAAATTTGTAAACTCATCTATAG